>PISX010012856.1:0-59170 GCA_004024625.1 Mellivora capensis
TGTAAACCAGTTGTTGGAATGTTGAAAATGTTCTCTTTTCTGCATCCTCTCCCATACTGTGTTCTTTCATTTGTTATTTCTGCCTGTCTGGCAAAAGTGTTCTCTCATATTTGCATTTTTTTCATTATTAGTAAAGTCAAATATTTTGTGTGTTTGTTGGTTATTTGTCGTTCATTCGTAAATTTATCCCCTTTTCCTATTTTTCTATTAAAGTGTTATTCTTAATCTGTTTTTATTTTTTAAATTTGTTTTAGGTATTACTTTTGCTAAGCATATAATATTTAAATATACCTATTCTCTTTAAATTACTTGGTTTTAGAGTAGAATTTCTCAAAATGTGACTTATGGACCATTTATAACAGTACCTGAGGTGACTATTAGAATGTAGTTCATTCTCCAGAGATTCAAATTTCTTAGACTTCTAAGGGGATCCATGAATCTAGCACTACACATTAAAATTAGAGAGCCTCTCATTTGGAGGAAACATATTGTTTTAAGATTTTTACTGCCTTATTTTCTTTTTGTCTTACTGAATTCACTTTTTATTTCAATAAGCATAAACTACAGTCTTAAAATAATCTTAAAATTTTAAAAAATCTTAAAATATCTTAAAAAAAATCTTAAAAAAATCTTAAAATAAATAAAATCTTAAAATTTTCATCCTATTCCAGCCTGACAATAGGTTTTCCAGAAGTGTTTTGATATATGGTAATTTGGGTGTTGTAGTACATAAAGGAAACTTTTATAAGACAGTGGGAAGCTTCACTTGTATAGGAGAAAAAGGACTAATTTAAAGTAAAGTAGGGAGAAGTATAAGGGGGTGTCATCTAGTTTTAAAAACCCAATGAGATATTTCTCATTCCTTCTTTTATATGGTAGTCTTCTTTGAACCAGTTTTTCAAATACCTGTTTGAAAAATTAGTCTAATGGCACCTGGGTAGCTCAGTCAGTTAAGCATCTGCCTTCGGCTCAGGACATGATCTCAGGGTCCTGGGATCAAGCCCCACATTGGGCTCCCTGCTCAGCAGGGAGCCTGCTTCTCCCTCTCCCACTGCCCCCTGCTTGTGCACTCTCTCCCTGTGTCAAATAGATAAATCAAATCTTAAAAAAAAAAAAATTAGTCTAAATGAAATTTGAAAAATTGTTGGTATTATTATGTATATATTCAAAAAAGGAGCAATGTTCTCTTTAGTTTTTTTTTTTAAGTTGCAAGCAGATGAACATGCTGCCTAAGCAATAAACTATAAAGACTGAACTTACATGGATATTTTAATACTGTAACCAAGTAAAGCTTTCAGTAGTTATTTGACACATATTTAATGATATGCATAATTGTTACTGTGTTGCACATAATTAAGCTTAAATATAAATGACTGTGTTTACTACCAATTTTCTATAACCAGACCTCACATTTCTGGGGCCAGCTCGAGGGAGGGAAAAAATATGGCAGGCCAAAAAGCTGTCGCAAAGATCTCTGACTTAGAGATTTTGTATAGAGAATAGTCGTTTAGGGCAGGGATTGCTCATAACTTTAGTGTTCCTAATTCTATTTTTTAGTATTCCCAATTCCTAGACTTTCCTTTTCCCTTCCCCCACTCAATACCATGTACTAGAGGAAGAAATTGGAAAGATTCAGCCACTGCTTTATTTTCTCCAAATAGTTTTTTCTGCTTAGTAACTAAAGCTTGGGATGCAGCAGTCCCAAGCATTGATAGTGAACAAAGAACAGTTTCTTTCTCTGCTTCACTGAAAGGAGTCCAGGTGTCAAAGTCTAAGCTGTCATGGGCTTTAGTATTTAAGTTGTTGTATTAACTTGGGCCTCTGAGAGTTTGTGAATCTGAACTCATGTTTTTCGAGCATAGGCTCTTCACAGCAAACACAGAAATAACCAATGTATATAAAACAAAATGAAATTTAACATCATTATTAAGCCAAATGAAAGTATCATAATTTAGTAAATGCTTTTTCCTACCATACCTACCTTTCATTCTGCCCACACCCTCTCGGCCCCAAATAAGATAGGTATTCTTGCCCCTGGAAAAGTAGGGGCAAGTCAGAAGAATCTAAAGCTTAGTGAAAACTGTAACTGGGAATCATTCCTATTCTTGCTGTGATTTTTTGGCGGTGGTGGGGGGGGTTATTCTCTGCAGCCTGGCTATACAATGAAATATTTGTTAGTCAAATATTTCTACATCTATGATACTGCTTTTGTACTATCTAAAAAGATATAATGTTGGAAAATTTTCTTGATAGTACTTTTAGAACCTTCTTTTTTTTTTTTTTTTTAAAGATTTTATTTATTTTTTTGACAGAGAGAGATCACAAGTAGGCAGAGAGGCAGGCAGAGAGAGAGGAAGGGAAGCAGGCTCCCTGCTGAGCAGAGAGCCCGATGTGGGACTCGATCCCAGGACCACGGGATCATGACCTGAGCCAAAGGCAGAGGCCTAATCCACTGAGCCACCCAGGCGCCCCTTTTAGAACCTTCTGTTTGCCAATTCAATATTGGTTGATGGAGATCGCCCTTGTATAAGTGTAATTTAGTAATAAAATTACCTAATGTTTGGTGCTACTTTACCATTTTATAAAGTACCTTTACATATATTATCTCATAATTCACTCATATCATCCTTATCAGAGAGAGAGAGAGAGTATTTTCAGGAAGAAAAATTCTGATTTCAGAGATTAAACATTGCTCCTTTTTTGAATATATACATAATAATACCAACAATTTTTCAAATTTCATTTAGACTAATTTTTTTTTTTAAGATTTGATTTATCTATTTGACACAGGGAGAGAGTGCACAAGCAGGGGGCAGTGGGAGAGGGAGATATAAATTTTAAATTCAATAATTTGGTTATAAATATGGCAGATATTTAAAGATTTTATTTTTTTGTCTAAGTATGGCAGATATTTAAATTTATGACAACAGCATAAACTTTTCAAAATGGATCAATTATAGCTTGTGACAAAGGAAAAACTGCCATTCTAGATAAGAAATTAAACTATATGTTATATAAACAATTGAAGGAAGAAATTTTGCCTTTAAATCCTGGTTAAGGATTGTTTTAGTATATCTATAACATAAATGATAAAGCAGAAAAACTATACCATGTCTCTGAAATACCCATGTATTTTATCTATGAGGTCAGTGTGATTGATATCTCTCATCAAAGATTGTTTTATTTTTCTCTCTCATAGTTCGTTGTTGGTGTACAGAAACACAACTGACTTTTGTGTATTGATTTTGTATCCTGCAACTTTACTGAGCTCATCGAAGACTTTAATATCAAGTCTACAATATTTTGAGAGGAAATTATAATATATCTCATAAAAAAATACTTCTCAGATATTTCAATCAAAGGAAGAAATAGCTCTTCTCCTAAGATGGAATCTGTTGTTTGGGAATGTGGTTGATCAACTTGATATGTTGGCCAAATGTGCCCTATGTAATAAAATGAAAAGAAGAGACAAGATGATGTCATTTTCCCGTATTGTGAAACCAAAAACAAATGCCTTTTGTGAGACCAAGCTAACAAACCTCTGACGGTGCAAAGAGTATTAAACTGTTTGAAGAACTTAACAGTAAGATATAGAAGAAATACTTTCAAGCTGAGACCTGCAGGTATATAAAGATCTAAAATCCTTATTGAGTAGGCCTGATCAACCAAATCTCATTCAGATCCAGGAAGGATGGCTATGAGTCGGATCGTCTTCTACTTTTGGCCCTTGACTATGTTTGTGGGACATATAGGTGGGCACAGTTTGTTTTCTTGTGAACCCATTACCTTGAGGATGTGCCAAGATTTGCCTTATAATACTACCTTCATGCCTAATCTTCTGAATCACTATGACCAACAGACAGCAGCTTTAGCAATGGAGGTAAGACTTGATTATTTGACATATCTTAGACGGTGATTCTTATATTGTCTTATTAACTAATCTAATGAATGTGTCTGACAAAAAAACACCAGAAGAATGTTATTTTTAACTATATCTTGTACATTAAGAAGTTACATATTTAGATTCAACTCTAATAGATTAAGGAATTCATGTTTGGGGAATGTTACTCTTGACCTATTTTTTGATATGCTTTTATAAAGAAATATGAAACTGGAACATGGGAGATAATAGCCATTCAGAAGTTTAAAACTGTCCGGTTATGATCTGATTACATTTTTTCTGGTTGGCTGATAATAAAGCCTCAGATAAAGAGTAGAATATAATAATAGTCACAGTTCAGCCCTTACATATTGATGGTAATGTGATCTTGTAAAGTAAGTTCTTTGTTCAGCCTTTAGGCTGGGGGGTTATGGTATTTGAATGTTCTTAAAATTAAAAAAAGAATTTTTGGCTTTACCATCACATCAATTTAAGAATTATAACTCCCAGTGAACAAAAAAGGTTTGGTTGTATACATTTTCTGCCCTTGACCTCTCCCAACTTTGCGAAAATGTGTTGCCTTACCTGAATTTTTCTAATGGTAATTCTTCAGGTAACTTTTTAATGATTTTATTTTAGAAACTATGACAAATTAATGGCTATAGTGAACAATAGGTTTAAGTAAATATGCATGCATTTCTATAGAGGTTTTAGAATTGTGAACAAGGATAATATATTTACCAGATAGGAGCTAGGAGGCAGCAGGTGGTGGCAATAGGAAGCATAGGCTTTGGAGTTATACAAACCTGGGTTTGAATTCTAGCTTTACCACTTTCTAGCTTTATTACTTTGGGCAAGTTATGTGAACTTTCTTACCATAGTTTCTTTGCTTGTAAAGTGGAGCTAATAATTATACAAATAATGTTTTGTAGTTTAGTGTGTAATCTATTGTTACAGTGCTTTCAGCACATTGAAGCCTACATGTTTTAGAATGCTTCATTTTATGGCAAAACCCAAAGATTCATTACTTCCAAGTAAACTAACATAAATGTATCTAGGAAAATTTGTTAGATGACTATTTATAGATTTTGAAATGTGAAAGGTATATTCCAGACCGCTATAGCGGTGGAACAAAACATTTTCTGCTCTTCTAACTATATAAGGTCTAACTGGTAAAGAGAGATTTGGTATAGACTATCAGATTAGGATACAAAAATGGGTATTGGTTTAATACATTAATTTGGTTCTGGACATAGTAGTCCTTACTGTGTATTAAACCCATCAATTCTCTTACAAAACAATTGAAGTAGGAATGCCTTTGTTTTTAGTATCATTATGTCAGTATAACTCCTTTAGAAAGCAAATAGGGTACTAAGCAGCAAGTTACCAAGATATTTGAACTGATTTGGGTTCTTTTATCTCTGCTTTGTAGTAGCTTTCAACTTTGAGCAAGTCACTTAACAAGTTCCTTAGCCTTGGTTTCATTTGTGAAGAGGCAGTAAATAACAAAACACCTTGAAGGCCTGTTAGGATTAAACTCATAAAGTAGATAGCAAAGTGTATGGCACACAGTAGGTTAACTTCAGATGATTCTATTCCAAATACCATTTCTAAATGATCCTAAAGAGAAAGTACTAGAAAGATAACGTATTTGTTCCAAGTGAACTTGCATTCCTAGGTGTATGCTCTTGGAACATCCAAAATAATGGCATAGTAAGCTATCACTACCCTCCTCACAGAGTTGCATGTGTAACCTAGATCTTTTATTGGCAATAAGGTTGCTTCTGTTTAAATTCCACACATTAGAAGAGAGCACCTAGGTGGGCAATATTTACTTCAAAGACCTAGACCTTTTAAAAGCTCTAGGTCTTTGAAATAAACAATGCTGCAGATAGTTGTTTGTTGCATGGTTGTCATATCAAGACACTGATGCCACTGACAGAATTGTCAGACAGTTTGAGTATAAAGTTTCTGTAATAGCAAAGGGCATGGAAACTTAGCAGTTTCCATCCTTCCAGATAGAAGTAAGGAAACAAGGACATGGAAACTCAGCAGTTTCCATCCTTCCAGATGGAAATAAGGATTCTTGGGTCCTTACAAGGACTTGAATCTGCTGATGACACCCTCTATCTCTGATCTTAGAGTGTATCTGTCAGCTTTTACCAGGAGCAAGTAGTTGGAGCAAATAATTGAAGAACATTTTTGAGTGTTCACTGTGGGACAGGGTGAGTTGAAAGAGAGTTTCTTAGGGCTGGCATCGTTCTGCTTTCCCATGTTTCAAGTCTGCTTTGGGTTCATTCCTGTACTGATCTGGTGAATCAAAATGAGTGCCTGGAAGAGAATACTCCATGATAGTGAGGTAGGATACCACAGATGAGAGAAAATACAAAATCTGGGTTATTTCAGATATGATTATTCAGTCAGTCAGTTGGCTGTTCTTTCATTGTAGGTGTAAGATTCTTTGTACTTTCATTGAAATTGGGACATGTTTAAATGAATGGGGTAAGTGTCAAGTCATTAAGTTGGAAAAGAAAAGATCTTTTCTAATATGTTTATTATTTCTCTATCTCTCCCTTCGAAAACGTACTCATCTATACACAAACATACACACTAAATTTTTATGAGTTCTTAACTTGGTATCTTTTCCCCTGCCAATGGTTTTTGATAGGGAAAAAACAAAACAAAACAAAACTTCTCATTCCTGAGTTTCCTAAACCATTTTGAGCTATCCAAATTTCTAAGTAAATTTTTGGGAGCTGTCCAGCATGGACAACAAATTGTTAGTAACTATCTTTACCAACCACACATTATCAGGTTTTTTTTTTTTAAGATTTTTTTTATTTATTTGACAGACAGAGATGACAAGCAGGCAAGAGAGGCAGGCAGGGAGAGAGAGGAGGAAGCAGGCTCTCCGCAGAGCAGAGAGCCCGATGCGGGGCTCAATCCCAGGACTCTGGGATCACGACCTGAGCTGAAAGCAGAGGCTTTAACCCACTGAGCCACCCAGGCGCCCCTTATCAGGTATTTTTGACTGCAGTGGTAATGAAAGAGATCTGAAATGTCTTTCCCCATATACTGGATAATTAAATACAGTTGAATAGGAAGGACACGGTTTAGTGAAAAAAGCATTGAAATGGGGATAGGAAATTTTGTATTTTGCTGCTGACTAGTTTTTATAACTTCTTTATGTTGGTTTCCTCTAGGAAGTGAATGTCTTTCCCTGTCCATTTTATAAGGTTGTTAAGATCAAATGATGTGGGATGTCTGGGTGGCTCAGTTGATTAAGTATCTGCCTTTGGCTCAGGTCATGGTCCCAGGGTCTTGGGATTGAGTCCCACATTGGGCTCCTTGTTCAGCAGGGAGCCTGCTTCTCCCTCTGCTTCTCCCTCCCTCTTCTCCTTCTGCCTACCACTCCCCCTGCTTGTGCTCTCTCACTCTGTCTGTGACAAATAAATAAATAAAGTCTTTAAAAAAAAAAAAAAGGTCAGGGGCGCCTGGGTGGCTCAGTGGGTTAAAGCCTCTGCCTTCGGCTCAGGTCATGATCTCAGGGTCCTGGGATCAAGCCCCGCATCGGGCTCTCTGCTCAGCAGGGAGCCTGCTTCCCTCTATCTCTGCCTACCTCTCTGCCTACTTGTGATCTCTGTCTGTCAAATAAATAAATAAAATCTTTAAAAAAAAAAGGTCAAATGATGTAAGTGGTATGTATACGTAAAAACTGAAAAGTTAAAGTGCTGTGTGAATGCAAAGCAGTAGTCCTTATCGCCTATCACCCTGTTTAACTTCAGCTAGTGTGTGGAACAAGCATTCATCTCTTTACAATGTTGATCACTTGTCTACTCTTTTTGTTTTTTTTAAAGAATGAGAGAGAGGGAACCCACACACTCAAGTCAGATGTGAGGGGAGGCAGAGGGGGAGAGAGAATCTTAAGCAGGCGCCGTGCCCAGTGTAGTCCCTGATTCAGAGCTTGATCCCATTATCCTGAGATCATGACCTGAGCTGAAATCAAGAGTAAGACACTTAACTGACTGAGCCATCCAGGCTTCCCTACACTCTCTTTTTTTTTTTTTTTAAAGAAACTAGACTGGTAAAGAATGATCAGAGGAAAAAACTCTTGGGATTGTTTGTGTTTGCCTCCATTTCTTGTTTCCTTTTGTCATCCTCATTAAAGATTTTCTATTGTATGGAAAGCTGGCAGTGAGATACATCCTACAGGGAACACAGAACCTAAAAGCTCAAAATCCTGGTATCTTTTATGATTCATTAAGAACAAAGCATGTTTGAACCAGTCTTCATGTTATCCAAACTCAAACTGCGACTTAAAAACCTCTTATAGATAATTTCAGTTTTATAGAAATACAGATAAGATAGTATAATGGTTGCCATATACCCATTACCCATCATCCAGCTTCAAAAATTATCAACTCACAGCTAATTTTGTTTCATTTATGACTGCATATCCAACTGGGTTACTTTGAAGCAAATCTCAAATACCATAATTTCATCTATAAATATTTCTGTATATATCTCTAAAAAGTAAAAACTCAAAATATATAAGCACCATATCTTTATCACTTCCTCCATATCATCAACTCTCTAGTTAATTCAGATTACTCTGATTATTTCACAGTTTTTTAATAGTGGCTTTTCAAATCAGGATTCATATATTGCATTCAACTGATATGTCTCTTAAGTTTCTTTTATTATATAATTTCTTATTCCCTTTTCTCTCTCCTTTTTCTCTTACAATATGTTTGCCCTATAGAGTTTCCCATAGTATTTATTTTGCTGATTGCATCCCTGTGGTTTTGTTTACCAAGTTCCTCTGTCTCCTTTTTTGATTTTTTTTAAAGAAAACTTCTTAGGCACATAATATCTGGTTGTCATTCTTTATAATTTTGGCAGCCATTCATGATCCTCTCCTAGATTGTTAATTTCATTAAAATTTTGCAAAATGGTGATACTCTAATTCTGTCATTCTTCATTTCTCAGCTGGGCAGGAATGCTTTATGAACAGACACTTCTTATTGACTATTAGGCTACAAAGTTACTCTCATGTACAGTTTATATAAGAAAGACAGGATAAATACTTGATCATTCTCCAGTATTTATTAGTTTTTAAGATAATGAGTTGATTCCCAGGCATGCTTCAAAGGTGACCAATGAAGTCTTTTTTTTTTTTTTTTTTCAAAGTATCATTATAAATTCATGGATTTAACATATTTGATGTGTTTCAATCCATTGCAGTTACTATTCTTCCTACTGGCGCTCTAACAGCATTGCCTTTGGTAGTGGGAGCCTCTTCAAGGTAGCTCCTGGTTTTTGACACTACCCTAGTAGTCTGTCATGGCTTCCTTGCTTTCTGGTGTGATCCAAAGAAACTCTTTTCTTAAAATTCTGCCTTAAAGTTTGAATCAGAGATTTCTTTAGAGTGCACTGGCTCCTTTTAGTTGGAAATGATATTTAGAGAACACTATCTGGGTTCTAAGTCTGTTGATACTAGGTTAGTCATTTTTAGGCCTATTTGTGGACAAAGCTAGGAAATACTTTTTTTTTTTTTTTTTTAAAGAAAGTACATCACGGGATGCCTTGGTGGCTCAGTTGGTTAAAAGAAAGTGCATCATGAGTTTCTACTGATGCTTTCAATTCAAATAATAGTGCAGAGTTTTTATTTAACATTTTGTTTCTATTGTTTTCTTGTTTCTCTGTTAATATTGTTTCTCTTTTTTCTTATACTAAAGCTTTATGTACATACACATTATAGAATTTAGGAATATTAACATTATTACTAACAATATGATTACTGAAAGGAGTTTCATTTTTTTTAATACTTCTTTTTGTCCTTAGGGGTGTAACTCACCACAGACATACAGTAAAATTACTGTATTTTAAAGTTAAATACTTCACTGTGTGGTTGAACTCAATATATATTTAGATTCATATGTTTCACTTTTTGAGGAATGACTTTAAAAATTTTTTTTGGTTAAACAAGGTTTTTTTGGTTTAAGTTTCTTTCTTTCTAATTAATTGTTTTGAAACTTTTATACATAGAACAAGATACGTTCAGAGAAGTCTAGTTTCTGGCCCTTTCCCTTCTACCTTTTTCTTTCCTTCCTCTTAAACATAGTCATATAAAGGTTTTTGTTTATTCTTCCATTAAAAAGTTGTAAATGCAATATAATATTTATAGAAAATGTTTATGTAATATCTGTCCATGTATATTTTTTCAACTTTCTTTGGTATAGTGTCATACTATTTGTTTTTTCTGTGTTCCTTTAACATTTTATCATGGATATTCCATAGTAGTATTTATAGATATTGCTCATTAAAAAATTTTTTTAGAAATGGCAAAATACATATAAACTTCACCATTCCAACCCTTTTAGGTGTATAGTTCAATGGCATTAAGTATATTCATCTCGTTATGCAGTCATCACCACTATTCATCTCTAGCACTTTTTAATCTAACAAAACTGAAACTCTACCAAGTAAACAATAACTCCCCATACTACCTTCCTTCAAGCCCCTGGCAACCACATTCGTCCTTCTCTCTGAATTTAACTATTCTTGGTACCTAATATAAAAGGTATCATGATATTTGTCCTTTTGTGACTAGCTTATTTCAGTTAACATCATGTCTTCAAGGGGTGCCTGGGTGGCTCAGTCGTTAAGCGCCTTCGGCTCAGGTCATGATCCCAGGGTCTTGGGATTGAGTCCCACTGAGTCCTGCTCAGTGGGAAGCCCATTTCTCCCTCTCCCACGTCCCATGCTTGTGTTCCTGCTCTGCCTCTCTCTCTCTCTCTGTCAAATAGATAAATAAAACCATAAAAAAAATACAACATAATGTCTTTATGTTTTATCCTTGTAGCATATGCCAGAATTTCCTTCCTGTTTAAATCCAAATAATATTCCGTTCTATGTGTATACCACACTTTATCTACTCATCCATCAAGCACTTGTGTTGCTTCTACCTTTTGGCTATTATGAATAATGCTGCTATGAACATGGGTGTTTGAGTTCCTGCTTTCAATTTTGGGGGATATGTATACCCAGAAGTGGAGTTGCTGGGACATACGATAATTCTGTGTTTAATTTTTTGAGGAACCGCCTTACTGTTTGCCATAGCAGCTGCTCCATTTTACATTCCTATTAGCAGTGCCACAAATATTCCAATTTCTCCACATTCTCGTCAACACTTGTTATTTTCTGGGTTGTTTTTCTTTTTTTTTAAATAGTCACCCTAGTGGTCGTTAAATTGCCCTCACTTTTTTTTTTTTTTTTTTAACTCAATTCCTATTGATGAACTTTTGGGTTGTTTTCAGTCTTTTCCTTTTGAAATCAAGGCTTGTCCTTATTCATTTTTGTATGCCCAAAATCCAACAAGTGCCTCACACATAGAACTGCTAAATAAACTGCTAGAAAATAAAAATGTTTGTATTAATTAACAAACTTTATAAACTAAGTCCCTTAAGAGGTGAGAGTAGTCTTGGTCATGTTTATATTATACCTAAGCTCTTAATTTCCTTCGGTTGTAAATAGAAGTGTGCTTGATGGGGATGGTAATCCCAATTCCAAGGGTACCATATAACTATGAAAACTGGTATTCTACTTTGCCTTTTGAGAGGTGGGGAGTAAATCAAAGTGACTCAGAGCTTTGGGCAGGCACCATGTGTTTGTACTTATAAATGTTGTAATTAAGCAAAAGAACAGAACAACCTGTCTTTCCCATCTCTAGGGCTCTAATGTTCCTTCTGCATTAAAAAGTCTCTTCTTGATCTTTGTCAAAATTCTAATGGCTATACTTGATACATTATTAAATAGGAAAAAAAAAGGAGTGGATAACATTATATATGGTATCACCCTGTTTTTGTTAAAAAATATATATGTGTGTTTATGTGGAGTAAGTGATCTGGAAGGATTTTCACCAAGTCAACAGTGGTTTTCCTGAGTTAGCACAATTTATGTTTCCTGTGTCTTATTTAATATTTTTAAATTTTTCTGTAAGAAACACATGCTTTTAAAATAGTTAAATGGTTAGTGCAGAAACTTGATTTTTAATAATCCCAATGATTCTTTTTGTTTAGTTCTCAGTTACAGTACCCAAGAGTTAGTATTTATTAAATATATTTTGGTTCAATGACTGAAACACAAGGAAGAACTTGGTAAATGCCACGAGAAGGGATTCAAAAGAGAGAAGGATCTTCTGCGAAAGGGATCAATTGTAGACAGTATTTGAATGGGCCTTGAAAGTTTTTTGTTGTTGTTGTCTTTTGTAAGAGAATAGTGTAATATACTCCTATGCAGTAATAATTATTAACATTTTCTTGGTAGGCCATTTAGAAAATGAAATTTGATTGCAATTCATGGTTTGTAGCATCAGAATACATGCCTTATCAGATTTACTTCCCTTATCGCCTTTTGTTTGGGTTTACTATTAATGTGGTTTTATCAAAGCAAACAACAATCTAGTGAAGTAGCTTGAGAAGTCTATTGTGTGACAGGGAAACCAGTCCGGAATTAAGAATCTTCTAAATTGAAAAAGGTACATACAAGCAGTGGGGAATAATAGCATTTAGTTATATCTGACTTGAAAAAAAACTTTTAAATTTTTTCTTTGATTTTCTTATGTGACAAATCACTTTAAAGGAATACCTTTAAAGTACTTATTTTCAATTAAATTATGAGGTGTGGTAGAATTTTGTTTGTAAGGTTTTATCTTTTGAGAGAGATCATAGTTCAGAACTGTTGATATTGAAAAATATTGAAACTTCCTTAAAAGTCAAGTTTTATTGCTTCTCTGGGAATTCTCCTTTGACTTAAGAAGATAAACTTAATGGCAAATTTCTGTAAACCAACTTACTGAAATATCTTTGGAAAGTGTTTAGTACCCTATCTCAAGACATTTTTTAAAATTAAGATTTGTAGAAGAAAAATCTGTAGGATTAAAGGTGTTTTTCAAACCTAGAATTTTTAAATACAAAATAATTCTTAAAGTTTTAGAAGTTACTGAGAATTTATTTTTACAGAAAAGGAGTTTTTTAAGGATCTTATTTTAAATCACTTGAAATTATTCTAAAAAGTTGTTTTTTAATAACTTCTTATTCTATTTTGGATCTGAAATATAATGAATACCATTTTTTGAATTTCCAAGGCCATTCCACATTTGGTTTCACGTTTAGTGAATTTAGTCATAATATTCCCAAACGCAGTAGGATGCAGTTTCTATGGTTACCAGACCCTTTGTAGAGTGACAAAGATTGGAATTCTGATTCTCATGAGTCAAATTTTGGCCTTTGACTCTGTCCCCTTTTCATACCCCTTGCTAAGCTTGGGCTGTTGCTGTGCTTGAAGGCTTGTCAGCTAGCAGGTTCCTATGGTAACAGGAATGGAAATTTGAAAGAAGAAAGAGAATGGGAACACAAAGGCTTGGTTGATTTGAATTTGAACAAAGAATGGAAGGTTCCATGTAGTGCACCTTTGTTGTAGAAACCAGAAATTTAATTTTAGAAAGTTACTTTTCAGTTTGTAAACTTCCTATACCCTGGTCTTGATTTAGTGAACAAAAAGCATTACTGTTTAAGGAGGTACGCAGTAGGAATCTTCAAAAAATTTATCAGTTAAATTGCTTTTCTATTTGATAGAGCTTTAGTAGTATTATCCAGTATATTCTCAACTTTACAGTATTCAGCCTACCTCTTTTAATTTTGATTTTGCTGAGGTTAACTCCAATGAGTTAAAACCAAGGTGATTTGCTCATTTGAAAAATATTAATATTAATACTTCTGTTTTTATATAACTGCTTTTTTGAGGTATAATTAGTGTATGAACTTGGACCCATTTAAAATGTTTGGTGTTTTGACACATGTGTATGCTGTGAAACCATCAACACAAAATATAGAACATTTCCATTACCTCAAAAGCTTTCTTGTGTGCCTTTGTAGTCTACCCCCCTCTTCAAGCCCTGCTCCAAGCAACTACTCATCTGTTTTCTGTCACTGTGGATTAGTTTTCATTTCTAGAATTTTATATAAATGTAATCATACAATATCTACTTTTTTATGTCTGGTTTCCTTCACCCAGCGTAATGTGCATCCATGCTTTGTTTTGCTTTTTAACAACATCATTCCAGTTGACTTTCAGTTGTTGAGAACAGGGCATTAAATTCAGCAGGGTTCTGTAGGTCCACCATATAGGACTGCTATAGCTCTGTTAACTTGCTACTCTTCCCTGATCGCCTTGTAAGCTTTTACTGGGTTCTGTATGCTAACTATTTCATATACTATTATTTATATGTTATTAAGACCATTTTACAGAGGAGAGAACTGAAGTTCAGAGAGATTACGTGAAATAAATTGGTTAAGTTAAAGGGCTCTAGATAGGAATGCCAGGGTCTTGACTCTTGGGTCTGTCTTTGTAGCTCTATGATCTTGGGCAAGTTACTTAATTTTAATGTCTCATTTTCTTCATATGTATTATAAAATCTGATTAATAATTATCAGGAGGATTAAATGAGATAATATGTATAAGGCACTTAGCTGCCTATCCCTTTACTGCCAGTGAATGCTAGCTGAGATTACACAATACAGGGTACTTAGAGCTAATAAATGGCAGGAGCATAAACTTGTAGCTTTAGACTCATTGATGACTGCACAAAATAATCACTCAAATAAATTTTATAATTCATCTATAATTCACAGATGAAGGTTTTACTAACATAGTAACATAACAATATCAGATTGGTTGATATTTTATGTGTTCCTAAGTACCAAGCAAGTTTTGAGACTTAAGGCATACATGAAAAAAAAAAAAGACATACATATGCACATAGGTATGATGCATGTACACGTCTTCAATATGTGAATGTAATAACATTTTTAACTTTTAATTTTAGAGTTATTATAGACTCATGGATTGGAAAAAGAGTACAAAGAAATTCTGTGTACTCTACCTAGTCCCTGCCCCCTCCCAACCCCAGTCTTTGTACATTATGTAACTGTCATACAGCATAAAAACTAGAATTTAACCTTGGTGCTATCTATAGACCTTATGATATTTCATCAGCTTTTAAATGTACTTATTTTTGTGTGTATATGCATGTATCCGTGTATGTAGTCTTTGCAGTTTTCTGTTTTTGTTTTTGTTTTTAAATAAGCTCTGTGCCCAATGTAGGGCTTCAGCTCACAACATCTAGATCAAGAGGTGCATGCTCCGTGGTCTGAGCCAACCATGTGCTCCGTCTTTGCAATTTTACCACATATGTAGATGTGTGTAGCCACTGCTACAGTTAAAGAACTGTTTTCAAAGGAAACACGAAGGAACTCCCTTATGCTTCCTTTCTCCTTCCGCCCTTTTCCTAGTCCTGAGCAGCCACTACTTTGTTCTCTTATCTGTAATTTTATCATTTCAGAATGTTATATAAACAGAATCATACAGTGTGTAATCTTTTGAGATTTTTTCATTTAGCATAATAATCATTTGAGATCCATACAAGTTCTATGTATCAATAGTTATTATTTTTAATTTCTGAATATTTTGTTATCCAATTTGTTAAACAATTTGTTTAATCATCCACCCATTGAAGAACATTTGGGTTGTTTCAGATCTTTGCTATTACAAATAAAACTGTTATGACCATTAGTGTACAGATTTTTGTGCAGGCATAAATTTTTATTTTGGGGGAATAAATGCCCAGGAGTATGATTGCTGGATCATATGAGAAGCATATGTTTGGAATTTTAAGAAACTGTTAAACTATTTTCCATGGTGGTTGTACCATTTTATATTCTCACCAGCAACACATGAGAGATTTACTTTTCCTATATTCTCACTACCATTTGGTATTATCATAATTTTTTATTTTAATTTTTCTAAAATTATATAGTGGTACTTCAGTTTTAATTTACATTTCCCTCATGGTTAATGATAATGAATGTCTTTTCATGTACTTATTTGCCATTCATATATCCTTTTTGGTAAAATTTCTGTTTATGTCTTTTGTTCATATTGCAATTGAATTCTTATTTTTGAGTTTTGAGACTTCTACCTATAGTCTAGATATAAATCTGTTGTTGGATATATGGTTTACAAATAGTTTATCCCAGTCTGTAGTATGTTTTTACATCCTTTTAATAAGGTCTTTAAGAGAAGAGAAGTTTTAAATTTTAATTAAGTGCAGTTTACCTTTTTTTTTTTTTTTATCTTTTATGGATTGTCCTTTTGGTGTAAGAACTCTTCACCTAACTCTTGGTCTGGAAGATTTTTTCTTTGTTTTAAGTTTTATAGTTTTTATGTTTTGCATTTAAATCCATGCATCCCTTTTGAGTTAATCTGTATAAGGTATGGTTCATTCTTGTCTATAAATATCTACTACCTCCAGCACCATTTGTTGAAAAAACTGTCCTTTCACCGCTGAAAAAACTGTCCTTTCACCGCTGAATTGCTTTAGCTCCTTTCTCAAAAATTAATTGTCCATCCTTATGTGGGTTTAATTCTGGGTTCTCTCTTATGTTCTTTTTTTTTTTTTTTTTAAGATTTTATTTATTTATTTGAAAGAGAGAGATAGACCAAGCAGTAGGCCGGGGGTGGGGGGTGTGGGGGGGTGGGAAGCAGCTCCCCACTGAGCAGGGAGCCCAATGTGGGGCTCAATCCCAGGACCCTGGGATCATGACCTGAGCTGAAGACAGATGCTTAACCAAATGAAGGCAGATGCTTAAGCAAACCAAGGGCCACCCAGGTGCCCCTTCTTTATTATGTTCTATTGATCTTTTGTATCTGTCTCTCCACTGATACCACACTATCTTGATTACTGTTAGCTATATAGTAAGTCTTAAAATTGACTGGCATGATTCTTCCCAATTTTTTTTTCGAAATCTTTTTCGTTTTTTTATATAATTTAGAATAAACTCATCTTTATCTACTAAAAGTCATGGTACATTTTGTTTTGTGTTATGTTATGTTAGTCACCATACAGTACATCATAGTTTTTTGTTTGTTTGTTTTTTAAGATTTTATTTATTTGTCTGACAGAGAGAGATCACAAATAGGCAGAGAGGCAGGCAGAGAGAGAGAGGGAGAAACAGGCTCCCTGCTGAGCAGAGAGCCTGATGTGAGGCTCCATCCCATGACCCTGAGATCATGACCTGAGCCAAAGGCAGAGGCTTAACCCACTGAGCCACCCAGACACCCCACATCATTAGTTTTTGATGTAGTGTTTCATGATTCATTGTTTCCATATAACACCCGGTACTCCATGCAATACATGCCCTCCTTAGTACTCATCACTGGGCTAATGCATCTCCCCACCCCTCTCCCCTCTAAAACCCTTGGTTTGTTTCTCAGAGTCCATAGCCTCTCATGGTTTGTCTCCCCTTCACATACCCCCCTCATTTTCCCCTTCCTTCTCCTAATGTCTTATTTCACTCAGCATAATCTCCTCCAGTCCCATCCATGTTGATGCAGAAGTTGGGTATTCATCCTTTCTGATGGCTGGTAATATTCCATTATATATATGAACCACATCTTCTTTATCCATTCATCTATTAAAGGCCATCTTGGCTCTTTCCACAGTTTGGCTATTGTGGACATTGCTGCTATGAACACTGGGGTGTATACGGCCCTTATTTTCACTACACCTGTATCTTTGGGGGTAAATACCCAGTAGTGCTATTGCTGGGTCATAGAGTAGTTTTATTTTTAATTTTTTGAGAAACGTCCACAGTGTTTTCCAAAGTGGCTGTACCAACTTGCACTCCTACCAACAGAGGGTTCTCCTTTCCCCACAACCTCTCCAACATTTGTTGTCTCTTGCCTTGTCAATATTTGCTGTTCTAAGTGGTGTTAGGTGGTATCTCAGTGGTTTGAATTTCCCTGATGGCTAATGATGATGAACATTTTTTCATTATCTGTTAGCTATTTGTATGTGTTCTTTGGAGAAGTGTCTGTTCATGTCTTCTGCCCATTTTTTTTTTACTTGATAATTTGTTTTTTGATTGTTGAGTTTGAGAAGTGCTTTATAGATCTTGGATATCAGCGCTTTGTAGTGTCACCTGCAAATATCTTCTCCCATTCTGTGGGTTGTTTCTTTGTTTTGTTGACTGTTCCCTTTGCTGTGCAGAAGCTTTTTATCTTGAGGAAGTCCCAAAAGTTCATTTTTGCTTTTGTTTCCCATTTTGCTTTTCTTTTGTTTTATCTTGATGAAGGCTCAAAAGTTCATTTTTGCTTTTGTGTCTTGCAAGAAGTCGAAGATGTTACTGCCTATGTTCTCCTCTAGGGTTTTGATGGATTCCTGTCTCACATTGAGGTCTTTTTATCCATTTTGAGTTTGTCTTTGTGTAGGGTGTGAGAGAGTGGTAGAGTTTCATTCTTCTGGTTCCATACACATTTTAGGCTTGTTTGTTCTAGCAATTTGAAAAAATGCCATTGGTATTTTGATGGGAATGGTGTTGAAAATGTGGATTGCTCTGGGCAGCATAGACATTTTAACAATCCATGAGCATGGCATGTTTTTCCATCTTTTTATGTCTTCTTCAGTTTCTTTCATGAGTGTTCTATAGTACCTAGAGTATAGATCTTTTACCTCTTTGGTTAGGTTTATTCCAAGGTATCTTAATGGCTTTTGATGCTATTGTAAATGGAATCGATTCTCTTAATTTCTCTTTCTACAGTTACATTGTTAGTGTATAAGAAAGCAACTGATTTCTGTTATCTTGCCACGTTACTGAATTGCTGTATGAGTTCTAGTAATTTGAGGTTGGAGTCTTTTGGGTTTTTCACATAAAGTATCATGTCATCTGTTGAAGAGGGAGAGTTTGACTTCTTTGGCAGTTTGAATACCTTTTATTTCTTTTTGTTGTCTGATTGCTAGTACTGTGTTGCTAGTACTATGTTGAACAATAGTGATGAAACTGAAGAAGACATAAAAATAGGCATCTGTATCGTGTTCCCGATCTCAAGGGAAAGGCTCTCAGGTTTTCCTCATTGAGAATGATATTTGCTGTGGGTTTTTCATAGATTGATTTTGTGAAATTGAGGAATGTTTCCTCTATCCCTCTACTCTGAAGAGTTTTAATCAGGGAAGGATGCTGTATTTTGTCTAATGCCTTTTCTGCATCAGTTGAGAGGACCATGTGGTTCTTGCCTTTCTTGTATTTATGTGTTCTGTCACATTGATTGATTTGCAAATGTCAAACCACCCTTGCATCCCAGGGAGAAATCCCACCTGGTTGTGGTGGATATGCTGCTTTTTGATAGAAATATCATTAAATCTGGAAATCATCTGGGGGAGAATTGGCATCTTTAATGTTGAATATTCAACCCATTCAGTAAATATGGTTGCCTTGAATTGAGTCCTTCTAAAATGTTTGTGTTGGAGTTCTAACACCCAGTACCTCAAAATGTGACCTTATTTGGAAATAAGATAATTTCAAATGTAATTAGTTAAGATAAGGTTATACTGAAGTAGGGAGGGGCCCTAATTTGGTATGACTGAATTCCCTTTGAAATGGGAAATTTAGACACAGACAGACACACAGTAGAAGGAAGATGATGTGAACAGGTATAGAGAGGATGCAGTGAAGATCAGATTTATGCTGTCACAATCCAAGGAACTACCAGAAGCTAGGAGAGAGAGCAGGAACAGATCCTTCTCTTGCACCTTCAGAGGAAACGTGGTTCTGCCAACATCTTGATCTCAGATTTCTAGCTTCCAGAAATATGAGGCAGGGAATTTCTGTTGGTTAAGCCACTCAGTTTATGGTACTTTGTTATAGCAACCCTAGCAAACTAAAACAGTGTGTATCTGTTAATTTATTTGTATTCCTTGATTTATTCTGTCATCATTTATAGTTTTCTGCATTTGAGTCCTGTACATGTTTTGTTGAATTTACACCCAGTTATTTCTTTTTTCTTTCTTTTTTTTAAAAAGTGGTTATAAGTATATTGTTCTAGTTTTCATGTGCTCTTTATAAATAGAACACAGTTTTATATAGTAGAGTTAGGCTGTGGCACCTGGATGGCTCAGTTATTTGAACATCTGACTCAGCTCAGACTGTGATTTCAGGGTCCTGAGATTGAGCCCTGCCTGGAGCTCTGTGCTCAGGGGGGAGTCTGCTTCTCCCCTTCCTTCTGACCCTCCTCCTGCTCTCTCCATTTCTTTCACAATAAATAAATAAATAGATTAATTAATTAATATATTTGGGGGGAGAAATAGAGTTGGGGTGCCTGTGTGGCTCAGTTAAACATCCGGCTCTTGATTTTTGCTCGAGTGATGATCTCTGGGTTATGGGATTGAGTTCTGAGACTGATGCCACACTCAACAGGAAGTCTGTTTGGTATTCTTTCCCTCTGTGCCTCCCCCTGTCTTATGCATGCTTTTTCTCCCTCTTTCTTTCAAAATGGACAAATCTTTTTATTTATTTTTTAAAGAAATAGGGTTAAAAAAAAAAAGAAATAGGGTTGGGTTTTTTTGGTATGTTTTTCTTATATCCTGCAGTCTTCTGAACTCACTAATTCAAGGAGGTGTTCTTTGTAGATGCCTTGGGATTTTCTATCTAGACAGTAGTGTTAACTGCAAATAGGAACAGTTTTCTTTTTTTTAATCTTTTTTTTTTAAGATTTCATTAATTTATTTGACAGACAGAGATTACAAGTAGGCAGAGAAGCAGGCAGAGAGAGAGGAGGAAGCAGGCTCCCTGCTGAGCGGAGAACCTCGTGAGGCTTGATCCCGGGACCCTGGGATTATGACCTGAGCCAAAGGCAGAGGCTTTAACCCACTGAGCCACCCAGGCGCCCCAGGAACAGTTTTATTTCTTTTTCCAGTGTACACCTTTTATTTTCTTTTCTTGCTTTATTGTGTTGGCAGGATTTCTAGTACCATGTTGAATAAGAGTGGTAAGAGCAGACATCCTTCCCTTATTTCCAATCTTAGGGGTAAGCATCCATGTTTTACCATTAATTATGATGGCTGTAGGGTATTTGTAGATGTTCTTTATCAAATTGAGGAAGTTACCCTCTATTTCTAGTTCATTGAAAATGTAAAATCGTAAGTGCTTTCTTTGCATCATTTGGTATGATAATGTGATTTTTCTGTTAGCCTGGTAATATGGGATTACATTAATTCACTTTTGAATATTGAATCAGCCTGGAATTTCTGAAGCAAACCCTAATAGGTTGTGGTATATAATGCTTTTAATATATATTTGGATTTGCTTTGTTACTGTTTTGTTAAAGACTTTACATTTATGTTCATGAGGAATATTGGTCTGTAGTTTTCTTCTTTTGTATTATTTTTGTTTGGTTTTAATACTAAGCACCCCTTGCTTCATAGAATTAGTTGGGATGTGTTCCTTGAAAAGATTGTTTAGAATTGATGTTAATTATTCTTTAAGTGTTAGATTTTATCTATGAAACCATATGACCTGGACATTTCTTTTTCTGGAGATTTTTAAACCCAAATTCAAATTCTTTAGTAGTTACAGGACTATTCAGATTATCAGTTTCATCTTGGGTGAGTTTTGGTAGTCTGCCTTTGAGGAATTGGTCTACTTCATCTAAGGTGGCTAGTTTATGTGCATAGAGTTGTTTGTAATATTTGTTTATTGTCTTTTTAATGCCTACAGAACCTCAGTGACCTCTTTTATTCTTGATATTGGTAATTTGTGTTTTTCCTTTTTCTTTAATAGTCTTGGCCAGAAACTTACAATTTTATTGGTAATTTCAAAGAACCAGCTCTTATATGAAAATTTTTCTCTATTGCTTTTCTGTTTTAATTTCATTGATTTTTCTTCTTTTTATTTCCTTCCTTTGCTTTATTTTACTCCGTGGGTTATTATGAACAAGGCTATCTTGCTGTGAAAATTCATGTACAAGTTTTGCCTTGAACATCATTCTTGATTCTTTTGGCAAATACCTAGGAGTAGAATTGTTAATCATATGATAATCTATGTTTAACATCTTAAGGAATTGCCAAATTGTTTTCTGTCATGGTTGCATCATTTTACATTCCCACAGCAACACATGAGGGTTCTGATTTCTCTACATCCTTGTCAACACTTATTGTTTTCTGTTTTTTAGATTAGTTATCTTAGTGGGTATAATGTAGTATCTCATTGTGGTTTTGATTTGCATTTCCTTAATGACTGATGACATTGAACATCTTTTCGTGTGTTTATTGGCCATTGCATAACTTCTTTGGAGAAATGTCTATTCATGTTTTTTGCCCACTCAATAAATTTGGTTGTCTTTTTGTTGAGTTGTGGGGGTCCTTTTTATATTCTATATACTAGACCCTTACCACCCTTACCAGATATGCTTTATAAATATTTTTTTCCATTTTGCGGGTTGTCTGGTTCCTCTTCTGATAATGGCCTTAGGTATGTGAAAGCATTCTATTTTGATGAAGTCTAATGTATCTAATTTTTTTCCTTTGTGCTTGTGCTTTTGTTGTCCATTCTAAGAAAACATTGCCACACCCAAGGTTATGAACATTTACCTCTGTTTTCTTCTATAAGTTGTATAGATTTAGCTCTTACTTGTAGGCCTTTGATCCAATTGTAAGTAATTTTTGTATGTGGTATAATGCAAGGGTCTCCGGCTTTATTCTTTTGCATGTTTAGACTTATGCTAATACCACATGTTTTGATTACTGTAGCTTTGTATTAAGTTTTGAAATGGGAAAATATGAGTACTCTGACTTTGTTCCTCCTCCCACCCAAGGTTGTTCTGATCTGTTCAGACTCTCTTGCAATTCTATATGAATTTTGGGATCAACTTTCCCATTTTTGCAAAAAAAAAGGCCATTGGGATTTTTAGATTGAATTTATAGATCACGTTAGGGAATATCACCATCTTAATAACATTGTCATTTAATCCATGAATATGAATGTCTATTTATTAGGTCTTCTTCAGTTTCTTTTAGTAATACTCTATAGTCTTCTGTCTTGCACCACACTGGTTAACTTTATTCCTAAGTATAGGATGCTATGCTTTCTTTCTGATGCTCTTAAAAATGGAATTTTTTCTTAGTTTCCTTTTCTATTGGTGATATTTTAAAATTTCATTTTAATATATTCCTGGAATGTAGAAATACAGATAACTTTTATCTTAATTG
The DNA here is from genome assembly GCA_004024625.1 of Mellivora capensis. Taxonomy (NCBI): domain Eukaryota; kingdom Metazoa; phylum Chordata; class Mammalia; order Carnivora; family Mustelidae; genus Mellivora; species Mellivora capensis. The sequence goes on from PISX010012856.1 coordinate 22,983, forward strand.
ATTTTTTATCCAGTGTTAGTAAATTCACTTATTTTAATGGTTTATAGATTATCTTGGATTTTCTTTGTAACAGATTTTATTAGTCCAGTTCTATTAGAAGACAGAAGCACCCAATGATTTAAACAAGGAAAGTGTAATATAAAGAATTAATAAGCTAGTATAAGAGAGTATTTACAAGATAGCTCAACAGCGTTCTCTAGGGCGGGGGGCCAATCTTGGAAGGGACAACCAGACATAAAGACTCAGACCTTAATTATAGATGATGTACTTGCAGCTCAATGGATGGCAGAGAAATTCACCAGATTGGCTGGGCCAGAGCTGGTCAGTAGTTGCTGGGCAAGGAGTAAGCAAGTCTTCAAGGCATGGGCAGGTATTAGCTGGTGACTGAGCAAAAGGAGGGAGTCAGGGCACTGTTGCAGGTGGGAGGCCTCAAACATGCAGTATCCGTATTGGAAGGGCTACAAGAAGTGGGTCACCAAGCTATGCAGTGTTTGTGAGGCTACTAAGAGACCTTTCTGCACATGGTGGGATAGAGAATCATAGATTTCTTAACATTTGTACTGCTGCCTCACTGTGCAGCAGCAACCACAACCAACAAGGAAGCCCTTTTGTCCTGCAGTGTTTCTCCAACACTCTTTATTGATAGGGTTTAAACTCATGCTTACTGTAAAGGAGAAATGATTATCATAGAGCAGGTATTGAGGGATGAGTTTGGAACTGAGGGATAAAAGTTTGATAACTGGAACACAAGTCATCTATGAATAATGATAGTTTCTTTCTTTCTGATCCATGTACCCCTAATTCTTATATTTCTTTCCTTCTAATTCTTTCACCTTTTATTTCTTTTTCTTTTCTTACTGCCCTGGTGAGGACTTTCAGTACAGTGTTAAATAAGATGGTAATGACAGGTACTTTTATCTCATCCTCGATTTTGGGAAGTTTTCTCCAATTTACCGCCAAGTATGAGGTTTGCTGTGGTTTGATGTGTCTACTTTCCAGAAGATTTGAGATTTCTTCTTACTCTGCAAGTAGTTTTCATAATAAATGTGTGTTGAATTTCATTTAATACTTTTACTACATCTCTATTATTAGTGGATCATGTGATTTCCCCCCCCTTTTCTATTAATGCTATTAATTACATTAACTGGTTTTTCAGATGTTAATCAGTGTTCTATCCTTAGAAAAAAAGTTCATGTGGTATATTACTCCTTTTGTACATATTCTGGATTAATTTACTGATATCATTTTTATATCTATGATCATGAGGAATAATTTTCCTTCTTAGATAGTTCCTGTTGGGTTTTGTTATAAAAATTAGGCTGATTTCATTAGACGAATTAGGTAAAGTTCCTTTTTCCCCCCTTTTAGGAAGAGTTTTTGTTGATTACTGAAACTTCCTGCTTTGATGTTTGACATATTTTGCTAGTAAAGCCATCTTAGTCTAGAGTTTTCTTTGGGGGGAATAATTTCTAATAATGGATTAAATTTCTTTGTAGATAGAAGATAAACTTTAATGAGTTTTGGTAAATTGTGATTTTTTTCCCCCCAAGGCCTTTGTTCATCATGTCAAAATTATTACTTTTGGTATCTACATTATTTTTCTAGTAAATCTAGTAATATAAATCTAGTAAATTTATTATTTATGGTATCTACATTTTTTTTCTACATTAATTTTCTTCGTTCCTGATAGTGATAATTCAAATAGTTTGTTTTCTGTTATTGCTTTCTTTATACATTCCTTAAGTTTAGCCATTCTTTTTCTAGCTCTTGAGATGGAGTTTAGGTCATTGATTGTTTTCAGGCTTTCTTATTATCTGTTATGTGTATATCAGATTGTAAATTTTCTCTGAGTACAGCTTTAGCTGATATTTTATTGTCTTTATTTACTTTTAAATATAGATTATATAACCTATATAATTATATATACAACTTAAATCTCTGTTATGATTCCCTTTGTTGATTATGGGTATTTAGAAGTTTGTTGTCTAATTTCCACATTTTCAGGCAGCTGGTTTTGGGCTTTTTCTGTAATTGGTTTATACCTTAATTACATTTTAGTCATAGAACCTTCTATGAATGATTTTAATTCTCCGAAGTTTGCTGTGGCATGCTTTAGGATCTAGAATATGGCTAATTTTAATAAAGATTCCATGTGTCTGTTAAATAGGATCCAGTTATTATTGGATATCATGAGTGTAAATATTTTATTTATTTATTTATTTATTTAAAAAAGATTTTATTTATTTGACAGAGCAAGAGACACAAGCAGGCAGAGCAGCAGCAGGAGATGGAGAGGCAGACTCTTCACTGAGTAGGGAGCCCAATGTGGGGCTTAATTCCCGGACCCTGGGATCTTGACCTGAGCCAAAAGCAGTTGCTTAACCAACTGAGCCACCCAAGTGCCCCATAAATATGTTATTTAGATCAAATTTATGATTGGCTTGTTTAGATTTTCTGTATTCTTACAGAATTTTTGTCCTCTTCTGTCACTTATTGAGAAACACACACACACACACACACACACACAAACACACGGTATTTTGTATGTATTTTAAGACATTATTACTTTTTATTGGTACAGGGAGTATTCATTTATATTTTCCCACATTTTCACCCCTTTTGTTGATTTTAAGTACCTTTGAGTTTTCATCTTTGATCATCTTTCTTATGTCTGAAAAACTTGAGTATTCCTTGTAGTGCAGGTTTGCTGGTGACTGATTTTCTCTCATTTTTTTTGTCTGTCTGAAAATGTCTTTACTTTGCCTTCATTTATGAAGGATATTTTTGCTGGCTGTAGACTTAGAAGTTTGCAGTTATTTTTCCTTAGCTCTTTAAAAGTCATTCTGTTGTTTTATGGTTTTCCAAAGTCAGCTCTGAGGGTTAACTGTTGCTCTGTTAAAGGTAAATTGTCTTTTCCTCCTTCCACTCCCATTGGCTGGTTTTCAGATATTTTTCTTCAATTTTCAACAATTTAACATTTGCCTAGCTGTGATTTTTTTATATTTATCCTTTGTGGGGTTTGTAGAAGATTTTGAATCTGTAGATTGTTGTCTTCAATTAGTTTTAGAAAATTCTCAGGCATCATCTTTTTATATAATGCCTCTGCCCATTTTCTTTCTCCCCACCTTTTAAGATTCTAGTTATGCATATCTTAGGCTTTTCCGTGTTTTATATGTCTCTTATTTTTTTTATGTATTTTTCAGTATTTTTTGGTCTGTGTGCTTCTTTGTGCTTCTGTTTGGATATTTCGTATTGTCTTGTTTTCTGTTTTGCCAATTCTGTCTTTTGATTAATGAGTTCTTAATTCCAGATTGTATATCTCAGTTATAAAATTTCCACTTGATTCCTTTCATAATAGATTTCAGTTTCTGGTGAAATTCTTCATTTTTATTTTCTTGAACATATTTGACATAGTTATATACAGTCTTATATATTAAGTTCAATAGTTGGACCACCAAAATGTTGTAATTTTTTTTCTAGGTTTTAGTCATATGGTTCTGTCTCCTCTCTCTCTTTTTTTAAAAAAATATTTTATTTACTTATTTGATAGAGGGGGAGAGAGAGACTGCACATGAACGGGGTGGGGAGGGGCAGAGGAGAGGGACAAACACACTCCCTGCTGAGCAGAGGAGCTGATGGGGGGCTGGATCCCAGGACTCTGAGATCATCACCTGAGCCAAAGGCTTAACCAACTGAGCCACCCAGACACCCCATATAGTCCTGTCTCTTAACACACCTAATAAATTTTTTTGAGCGTTAGACATTACAAAATGTTGGTGAGGTTCCAGATAATGTTCTGTTACTCTAGAGAAGGTTCACCCTTTCTTCTAATTAGCAGATCACCTAGGTGGATCACCTTAATTCCATTAGGGACTGAGCTGAGTTGAGGCTGGTAGGTCTCTGCCTTCCTTTGATTTGTCACTGCAACAAGAATGTAGCTATTCAGAGGCTTCCACCTGGGAGAGTTTGGTATGTTCAGTTCCTCTGTCAGAACTTGAACTCTAATCCATGTTTCCTCAGTACAATAAAACTGCCAAAATCTCCACTCTGCTTTTCAAAGGGGCTTACTGCTTAGCTTCTTAGCTCCTTCCTCCTGCAGGTTCAGACTTTTCTGATTTCTTGAAGGGAAAATTGGCTCTGTGTCAGACTCAGTCCTTGGCACTTCCCCTTCTTAAAACCTATGTCTTATTCCTTTCATTTTGAATTTTATCTATAGCCTTGTAAGACCACCAAAACTGCATTGGTTTCTAGCACCAGCCTAGTCAAAGCTTGATTCTCAGCCTCTCGCCTTATGCCTCAACAAATTGCCTTCAACTTCAATTTTAAGATTCAACAAATGCCTTCTTGGAAAAGTAGCTATGCATATCAGGCCACATATCCATGTTTCCTGCTCTCTGTATTCTTGGTCCCTCTAGTTCTTTTGCTTCAGCAGTTCTTCAGTAGCTTTAAATAGATGTTTTAAAACTGTTTTTCTGTATTTTAAAATTGTTCTTGATGGAAACATTGGTTTAACACAACCTACTCCTTCATCCTTGGGAATGATGGTCACACAGAATTTATTGTTATATGTTGGGTACCATGTCCATTATACAGTTAACTCTTCAGTTTCTTTAAGTGACTCTTGGTTTTCTGACTGCATCTTGTATAGGAGGCCTTTGGAAAATACTATGTGTCAATGTAAAAGCTGATTGATTCTTAATAGAAAGGCTTAGTGGTGAAAATATCTGTTACCAGATCAAAATCAGCAATGACTCTGAAACCATTATATGAATAAGTGAAAAGAATATTTGATAATGAAACACTTAGATGAATATTTATTGGGATGTTTGATCTATTCCTATGGTTTTAATGATTATTTAAGCATGGTTTTACGTCTAGAGCCTCTATTTTTCCTTTTGTTTCCTTAATATCAGCTTACAGTGTTAGTTCTGTTTACATCATATGATACCCATTTAAAAAAATTTTTTTAATGTAAAAGAACAAGAAAATATGAGACAAATGTGAGAGATCTTTCCCTTTCCCACACTCCCAAAATAACTACTGCTATGTATAACTGCTTCTCTTCCTCCACTCCCACTCCCTTTCCTCTTTTAGCATTTGTCTGCTCTCTCCTGTTGATACTTTTTAGTTGAATAAAATTGAAATTCATAAAAAGAAGAAAATTAAAATCTCTTAAATTCCTGTCACCAAACAGTAATCACTTTTTTGAGCATTTGGAATATATGTTTTATGGGTTTTTTTTCCTATGTAAAATGTATCATATTGTGATTCTCAGCCCTGCCTCTTCATTAATATCACCTCTAACAATTAAAATATACATATAGATTCTGAAACACATCTCAGTCTCAACTAATTCAGAATCCTTAGGGATATAGCTAAGAGGATTTTGTTTCAAAAACTAAAAACTTTCCTTCAGAAATTTTAATAGCCTTCAGAAATTTTTAAAATGAAAAAAAAAAAAGAATATTGTAATATTCTAAATAGGAAGTTTTAAGTTGTATACAATTCTTTCTCTAATTGTTCAATTTTAATTTTTTCCTAGCCATTCCACCCAATGGTGAATCTGGATTGTTCGCGGGACTTTCGGCCATTTCTTTGTGCGCTCTATGCTCCTATTTGTATGGAATATGGACGTGTCACTCTTCCCTGTCGTAGGCTGTGTCAGCGGGCTTACAGTGAGTGTTCGGAGCTCATGGAGATGTTTGGTGTTCCGTGGCCTGAAGATATGGAATGCAGTAGGTGCGAAAACCATAGATTTTCATGGATCATTACTTAATGCTACAGTATGTTTAAAATTACTTGTCTTCTAGTTCATCAGTTTTCAAAAACTTTTTTGAAATACATATTAATCTTAATTTTAACAGCCGTTTCATGGCCTCAGAATTGTTCATTTCCTTAGAATTTCAAATCACTGAATGATAAGGTAGAAAAGGAAAAAAACATTTCAATGAAGAAATTTTTAAGAGAATTAAGAAAAACAGTCAAGATGTAAAGTTGATTTTTCTTCCTTCAAATAATTTCTGGCTATACAAGTAATGCTACTAGTAAGTAATGCAGTTAGAAAATATAGAGAAGAAAATACTCATTCATTACCTCACCATTAAATGTCTTTAATGATGACATAGTGGAAATTAAATATTTGTATGATTTAAATGTGTTAATGACTAAAGTAGTTCTGTCAACCCTTTTTTTGTCTTGAATTAACAAACCAGAATTAGGAAATGTCAGATACTTTTCAGATTACTTCCAAAATATAGATTATAAGCATTGACAACATTCACGAGACAGTCTTGTAGATTTATATGAGAGAATGTTATTGTTAGTAATAATGTATAGAGTATTTCTTATATAATTTGTACCTTTTTGTATTGTGAAATATTTCAGAAATAAGGAATAATAAGATAAATACATATGTACTATTGTTGTCTAACTTTATCCAGTCCTAATAGTTTGTGATTCTTGGTTTAGTCACTTTTTTTTTTTTTTTTTAAAGAAATAATACAGGTAGAGTTGAAAGTTCCTTCCATGGTACACATCTTGATTTCATTCCCTTCTTTTCTCCCCAGAGATGAGGTAATAATTATGTTGACTGTGTTGTTAATCATTTCTATATTTGTTTTTATGCTCTTATTACATATATACATATCTATAAATAACATTAAAATTTTTTAAATGTATCTGTATATCTGTAGGTTTGGTTCATTCCTTTTAATTGCTACATAATGGACTACTATGTTCATACTCCATATTCCATAGTTATTTAGCCACTTTCTGTTGCTAGTCATTTAAGTTATTTCTGGGTGTTTGCTGTTATCAATAGTGCTGCAGTGAACATTCTTTTCTCCTTTATGTTAAAATTAATTCTGTCATCTAAAAGTAGTCCGTGGAGGTGGGTAAAAAGAAGGTGTTATTACTCTCATTTGGCATTTGGAAAAACTTCAGAAATAAAACATACCAGTTTCTTATAGTCAGTTCACTGACATTTTTCTTTCTTATATTTGTCTACTCTGTTTCCCACCTGTTTAACCTGTTTTCTTACCTAGTCCCATGTAACCATTCATCCACTTTCTCCCCAAACGTGGTAGCGTTTACAGTCCCTCTTTTAGAAGTCTTTTAATTTCTTGGTATTTATAACAACAGTTATGATTTGCTTGGGCAAGTCTCTATTTTACGTTTCTTGTAGCTAACTCCCATTATTTAGTGGTCTTTTTATATTAATAGTTTACATACTAGTATAGAAATCTCATTATCATCTTTATTTTGATGGGATTAGATCTGTTTTATGTCCTCACTATTGCCCGGCATTGACTAACTGTGAAACCTTAAATTCTGGCAAACTGGTCTTTCATAACAACCTTTCATTCTTCCACATCTCTCCTATTCTTGTACCTACTGCTATTGAACTTCTTGGACTCTCCCAGATTTTGGGTTTTTTTTTCCCCCTCTCCTAGTATCCCTCTTCCTAATCTCATTTATTTCCTTACTTAACCTTCGTGGTCTATCACTTGAAATGATACCTTGCTAGCAATTTCAACATTGAAGCAATTCCTTCTACTGAACTTGTTCAGATTTCCAACTGGATTGAGTCACCCCATTTCTATATGCTATATGTTTAATGATGCCAACCATATCAGTTCTGTTTGCTGTTTGTCTTTGGCAAATTTCCAGTTTGGTCAACAGAATAATTTCTGTTTATTCCTCTCAGCACCTCTGTCAAATCTGTATCATTCACTTCAAACCTGTATTTCAGCTTTATTCTGTATTTCATCCTAATTCCCCTCAACCTCAGCTTGCCCTCTTTTCATGAAAATCATTTACACCATTATATGTGAACTATTCTGGTCTGCTATTTCTCAGACCAATTATTCTTAATTTCTTTTTTTTGGATCCTCTTTCTCATTTTACCCCTTGAGTATTGGTGCTTTCCAGAGTTCTGTTCCTGTTCTTTTTGATTCTACGTGCTTTCCAGGATGATCTCATCTCACTCACTTTAACTCTTACTCATCTGCTGCTGACTCCTACACCTAAATCTATAGCTTTGACATCTTCTTGCTGAGTTCCAAATCTGCATATCTAGCAGCTATTGGAAATCCTAGCCTGCATTTGTCTCAAATACCTCAGTTTCAACATGTCTAAAATTGATTTTCTTTTGCTCATTTTTTAATTCTCTATAAGTCATCTTCTGTTCTTCCTTCATTGGCCTTAGCTCCCATATCTAATCAATTATAAACTGTATTGCTTTTATCTAACTAATTTCACATATGTCTCATTCCCACTGCCTTATCTGGTTTTATTTTATTTCTTTTTAGGATTTTTTAAAAACTTTTAAGTAATCTCTATGCCCAGCATGAGGTTCGAACTTAGAACGTGGAGATCAAGAGTCACATGTTCTAACCAACTCAGCCAGCCAGGTGCCCCTGACTTTACCTGGTTTTAGTTCTGATATTATTTGAATCAATTAATATCTCTGCCTCCATTTTTGCCCAAGTCTATCTTCCACACTGTTTATAGTCATCTTTCTAATTACCTGGGTTAGGTCTATATGAATATGTTTATTCAGTAATCATTAACAAATATTAGTTGGGTGTGTCCTGTGTGCTAGCCACTAGTCTAGATGCTGAAGATAAGTAGTGAACATAATACAGCCTTAGTTCTTATGGAACTAAAATTCTAATAGTGATGGCAATGGTGGGAGATAACAAATAAATAGATAATATCAGATGGTAATGAATGTTAATAAGAAAAAGAATAGGGTTGGGTGGTAATGATAAAATATGGGGAAGCAGAAGGACTCCTTTTTCTACAGACATATTGGAGAATGCCTTTTTGATAAAGAGGCATTAGAATAAGGACCTAAATGATACGAGAGAACAAATAATCTAGATGTCTAGGGAAGAAAACCTAGGCATAGGAAACAGCAGTTAGTGTACCTGCTCTGAAATGGAAGCATGCTTGAATTAGTCAAAGAACAAGGGAACCAGAGAATCTGGAGCCAAGTAATTTAGGGAGAATGGAAGGATATCAGATCAGAAAAATACTGGCCGTAGGGTCTTTGTAGCTCTGATATGGACTTTGGATTTGACTCTTAATGAGGTGGGAGAGCACTAGAGGACTTTGAGCAGAAGAGACATGATCATGAGTACAGGAGTGGCATGTCTATAAAGGACACTGACTGCTGTGTGGAAATGGAGATCAATTGGAAGACACTCCAGAAGTCCAGGGAAGAGGTATTAATGGCTTAAACTGCACAGAGGCAGTGAAGGAAATGAGAAGGTACATCATAAGGTATGGTGATAGAAATTGGTGGCAGATTGTGAGGTATATATTAGAGGGAAAGGATTTCAAGGATGACCCCAAGGTTTTTGGCCAGAGTAACTAGAAGAATGTGATTACCACTTATGGAAATGGGGGAAACTTAAGGAGTAGAAATCAAGAGTTTGGTTTTTGGAAAGATTATAGTGTGAAGTATATATATATTGAGTGGCAGATGAATATACAAATATAGCCATAAAAACATAGAGTATAATTTGGCATGGTTTTAAATTTTATATCACTGTTCTCTCTCTTCTGCAACATGCTTATCTCTCCAACCTGATCTCCTGTCACAAGTCATGCACACTTCATGCTCCAGCAATATTAAACTACCCTGTTCAAATCTCTTTGCCATTGCTTGCATTTCTTGCTAGAATACTGATTGGCATACTACCAGAACTGTCATACTGAGTCAAAATCCTGTATTGCGGATCTTATTTTATGAAGTCTTTCATAATCTTGCCCCTGGGAAGAATTAATCTTTTGTATTATTTTTATACATTATATAGAGTTTGTTTGCTTCATATATCCCACTGCTACAATTTGTATCTCCTTTTAGACTGCAGGATAGAAAGCCTGGTTTTTTGTCTTTTCATGTTTAATCCCTGACATATTGCAGGATATAAGCAAATGCTTAGATGCCATAAGTTTCTCTCATTTGGATTTACAATTCCAAGTCCAGAGAAGAAAGTGGATTATATTAGAAAATAAAGGATTAATCAGCTACAGCATAAGGTTATGCATGTTTTTGTCAAACTTAATATCAACCACAGTTTCTTGGAAACTATTTGATGTATATGAACTATTAAACATCTACTTATTAGGAGTCTGAAGACTTAGAAACTGATACAGGCAAGAAAATTGAAGATGCAGAAGTTCATAAGAATGGTACCCTTACTCATGTCTGCACCACAAACCTGTTTTATTTGTTCTGCAGCCATGATACTTTCTCAAGTCTGCAGATCTTGTACCTTTGGAAACTTGCTAAAATGCAAATTTCTGGGCCCTAACACAGGTATACTGTAATATGATTTGTGGTGGTGGTGGGAACCAAGAATTTTCTTATTTATTTATTTATTTTAAAGATTTTATTTCTTTATTAGACCAAGAGAGAGAGAGCACAAGCAAGGGCAGAGGAAGAGGGAGAAGCAGGTTCCCTGCTGAGTGGTACCCTGGGATCATGACCTGAGCCTGATGTAGATGCTTAACTGACTGAGCCACCCAGGTGCCCCAAGAAGTTTTATTTTTATTTATTTTTAGAAAGATTTTATTCATTTATTTGAGTGAGTGAGGGAGAAGGAGAGCATAAGTCGGGGGAGGAGCAGAAGGAGAGGAAGAAGCAGACTCTCTGTTGAGCAGGGAGCCCAACTTGGGGCTTGATCCCAGGACTGTTGCATCGTGACCTGAGCTGAAGGCAGGCACTTAACTGACTGAGCCACCCAGGTGGCACTGAACTTTTATTTTTAAAACAATATTTTTTCTTATGTACACCAAAGTTTGAGAATAACTGAATTAGAGAATGTAATGGATTGGAGAGAAATTAGGGGTGATAAGAAAGAAGTAGTTGATATTAGAGACCTCAGAAGAACTGTAATTAACCAATATGCTAAACAGGGAATGAATATAAGATGGGAAAGAAAGTCTAAAAACTGTGCCACTTATAATGATTTTTAATGCTAATATAATTCAGAACACCTTGGGCTGTGCATTTGGGAAAAAATTTTTTAACATTTCTGCTTAAGGAAGTTCCATTGAATCTAGTGTAACTGTAGTTAAAGATTGGGGAAAAGCTACTATTTTGTTAGAGATATGTATTTATTTCTTTTATAATAATGTATATTTTGAAATCTTATTTTAAAGTGTGTGTCTTAAATAAATACTCCCTATATACAGCGTTACTTATTGATGGCTAAGTTAGACTATTTTAATTAAAAGAAGACTCTTTGGGGTGCCTGGCTGGCTCAGTCAGAACAGTATGCAACGCTTGTTCTCAGGAGTTGTGAGTTCAAGCCCTATGTTGGGGGTAGAAATTATTGGGGGGAAAAAAAAACTTTTAAAAAGTACTGTTTTTGAAACCAAAACAAAATTAAGTATAAAGCCCGGGCGTCTGAGTGGCTCAGTCAGTTGAGCGTCTGCCTTCGGCTCAGGTCATGATTCTGGGGTGCTGGGATCGGGCCCCAAAATGGGCTCCCTGCTTGACAGGGGGCTTGCTTCTCCCTCTCCCACTCCCCCTGCTGTGTTCCCTCTCTAACTGTGTCTTTCTCTGTCAAATAAATAAAGTCTTTAAAAAAATATATCAGGTACAAAACCATATCACTTTTTGATCAACAGTGGACAATCTGATTGTATGGCCCATAAACAAGAATCAATATTTACTTTATTCCTACTTAATATAATTGTACTCCAAGGATATTAGAATGAAGAAGGTCATGAGTGCTAAATTTGGAAACCCAAATTGTTAGGTATCAATAGATTTCCCAATAAGTGAAAATGGTTCTTATCTTGTATTTTTTTAGGTTCCCAGATTGTGATGAGCCGTATCCTCGACTTGTGGATCTGAATTTAGCTGGTGATCCTACTGAAGGAGCTCCAGTGGCAGTGCAGAGGGACTATGGTTTTTGGTGTCCTCGAGAGTTGAAAATTGATCCTGATCTTGGTTATTCTTTTTTACACGTGCGTGATTGTTCACCTCCTTGTCCAAATATGTACTTTAGGAGAGAAGAACTTTCATTTGCTCGATACTTCATAGGATTGATTTCAATCATTTGCCTCTCTGCTACGTTGTTTACTTTTTTAACTTTTTTGATTGATGTCACAAGATTCCGTTATCCTGAAAGACCTATCATATTTTATGCAGTCTGCTACATGATGGTATCACTAATTTTCTTCATTGGGTTTTTGCTTGAGGACCGAGTAGCCTGCAATGCATCTAGCCCTGCACAGTATAAGGCTTCCACAGTGACACAAGGATCTCATAATAAAGCCTGTACCATGCTTTTTATGGTACTCTATTTTTTTACTATGGCTGGCAGTGTCTGGTGGGTAATTCTTACCATCACATGGTTCTTGGCAGCTGTGCCAAAGTGGGGTAGTGAAGCTATTGAGAAGAAAGCATTGCTATTTCATGCCAGTGCATGGGGCATCCCTGGAACTCTAACTATCATCCTTTTAGCGATGAATAAAATTGAAGGTGACAATATCAGTGGCGTGTGTTTTGTTGGCCTCTACGATGTTGATGCATTAAGATATTTTGTTCTTGCTCCTCTCTGCCTATATGTGGTAGTTGGAGTTTCTCTCCTCTTAGCTGGCATTATATCCCTAAACAGAGTTCGAATTGAAATTCCATTAGAAAAGGAGAACCAAGATAAGTTGGTGAAGTTTATGATCCGGATTGGTGTTTTCAGCATTCTTTATCTCGTACCACTCTTGGTTGTAATTGGATGCTACTTTTATGAGCAAGCTTACCGTGGCATCTGGGAAACAACATGGATACAAGAACGCTGCAGAGAATATCACATTCCATGTCCATATCAGGTAAGGGAAACCTTGTTCTAAATTTCAGAATGTGTAATAGTGAAAAGAAGGCATATTACTCTAAATATCTAATCTTAGCTAGTTTAAAAAAAAACTGTTTATGAACGTGTACATTAAAATTTTAACAATAATGAACAAATATATTATAGAAAGAATGTAATACACGTGTTTCTATAAACCTCTTCCATTTAAAAGATGACTTTTACAAGTCTAAGCTATGGGGTTTTAAGCAGTTTACTTCTGTTGTCACAAAACAGTTTGGTGATTGTTTAGAAGTGTACAGGTTTGAGGGTGAGAAGCACTTTACCAGCTGATAAAAAGGCACTGTCTTTTGTGAAAATTTTACTGATGGTTAAAAGAGGAATTGTTTTAACAGTTTTGCAAAAGTAATAGAATGCAGTTGTACAACTAGTTCATCTCTTAATTGGTCTTGGTTTTTCTTTTTTGCATACTGAATATTTTATGATTTCCTTTGAATTTAAACAGGTCAGATAATCAGTCACAGAATCATAGAATTTTAGGTCTAGAAAGAACTTTAGAGGTCTTTTATTTGAGTTTCCTCATAATTTAGAGTTCTTAAACATCTATCTCATTTGAGGCTTAGAAATGTTAAGTGACTTAGTTATATCCAAACTGGGATTTAGTGTTAGGAGAGGAATGTAGCAATGAGAGTACTCCAGAATAATTGATGCTAAGTATTTCTCTTATCTTAAAACCTTCTCTAGAACCTGTGACCCTAGCTATCATTCTCTCTTCCTTTTAAGACAAGTTTTCTTGAAAGAGCAGTCTCCATTGCTGTCTTCTGTTCACATTCCAGGTTAGCTGTTAGAAGTGCACCAAGCCACCCTTTCATCTCCCCTCACCCTTAAGGTTTAATTACCTTTTTTAAAGTACTGACATATTATATGTAATTTTTGTCTCTTTCCCCTGTTAGTGAATTCTTTGAAAGCAAGAACTTCTTTTTCATATTTTTGTATTTTTTGAATACATATTCTGTAGGTTAGTAAATGATAACATCGAGAATGTGGCTGTATATATGGAGAAAAGACATTTTTAAGAAATGGGGGTTTTGTGTGCCTGGTGGCTCAGTTGGTTGAGCATCTGACTTGCTTTTGGCTTGGGTCATGAACTCAGGATTGACACTGAGCTCCCTGTGAGCTCTGCACTCAGCAGGGAGTCTACTTGATTCTCTCCCTTTCCATCCTCCTCTGCCCCATACCTCTCCCTCACCCTTCACTCTCTCTCTATCTCTCCCTAAAATATATAAATAAATAAATCATTAAAAAAAAAAAAAGAAATGGTGACAGTGGTACCAGGAACAAGGAGTGTATGATTAGCACATAATCAATGCTGATAAATATTTAATGACTGAGAATGTCAATTTATTATTGTATAAATATTAGCTATGGGCTTTTTAAAAACAACTTATATTGAGAGACCAGAAAAAAATGAATGACTGAAATTGAATTTCTTGGCAGAATGACTTATTGAAAACTCTTAATATGAGTTATCAGACCTGAAGCTAAGTTATGGAATTTTGCCTCTAATGAGAGAGAAAGAGATGGTTCAGTTACATCATTGGCTTCTTTATATAAGTAATCTAAGATTCCAGATATATAGTATGTTAGACTATTGAAAAAATAATGTTTGATTATAAAATAATGACCTAAAAAATACCAAACCTGAAATATATAAATTGATAAATTAGTTGGGATGCCACTATTTTCAGGACATTCCTAGAATTCTTTGAGCATCTTTAGAACTCGTGTGAGCTGCACAGAAATGTGTGTGTGTGTGGTCATGGGTTAAAATGTGTTTTTCATTTCCAACATACCAAAATAACATTGGAAATGAATTATTGACGATATAGTGAAAGGAATAGAGAATGACAGTATAACAATAACATGGTTTTGTTTTGTTTTTTTAAAGATTTTATTTTTTTATTTGCAGACAGAGATCACAAGTAGGCAGAGAGGCAGGCAGAGAGAGAGGAGGAAGCAGGCTCCCTGCTGAGCAGAGAGCCCAACGTGGGGCTCGATCCCAGGACCCTGGGATCATGACCTGAGCCGAACGCAGAGGCTTTAACCCACTGAGCCACCCAGGCGCCCCAATAACATGGTTTTTAAGGTGTAAACTCTGGAGCACAAATCCTGGCTTCGTTTCGTATATTATTTTCACTTTTTGCTTTATAATCTTAGGCCAACTTCACCTCTCTCTGCTTTATCTGTAAAATGAGTAATAGAATCAAATTGTAATAAAATAATAATATTAGAAACAAGCAGAATCTACTTCCTTGGGTTGTTCTTAGGAGTATACATGCACGCGTTTAGAAGAGTGCCTTCTACATAATAAGTGCTCAGATGTTAGCTCTCATTCATTTTCTTCATTTGTTATTGTTTCTGCTGTTATTTACATATATATATATATATATATATATATATATATATATGTATATATGATTTTAAAAACCATCCAGTACCAAGCTTTACCAGATGCCATATTTGCTTCAGACTTTCTTTTATTTTAAAATTTTAAGTAAGCTCTACACCCATCGTGGGGCTTGGAACTCACTACCCTGAGATCAAGAGTCTCACACTCTAATGACTGAGCCAGCCAGGTACCCCTTGCTTCAGGCTTTATAAAAGAAATCTTTATGGATTTGGCTGAAGCTCCCTATGTTCCCTTCCCCAATCCTGTTCTTCTTAGTCCCTGCCCAGAGACAACCATCATCCTGAATTTGGAGTATACCATTCCCATGAAAGTCTATACAACTATATGTATACATATATACAGTATGTATATAGCTGTGGAACAACTGTTTTACAGAAATATGTTATACAGTGATACCATACTATACATATTTCTGTAACTTGATTTTTTTAACATTTAGTTTTTGAGATGTATTTATATTAATGCTGTGGCTTTAGTTCATTTTTATTTATTTTTAAGATTTTATTTGAGAGACACAGAGAAAGAGAGCACAAGCAGGCTTGGGGGGGCAGAGGGAGAAGTAGACTTCATGCTGATCAGGGAGCTCCATGCGGATATGACCTGAGCCAAAGGCCGACAGTTAACTGACTGAGCCACCTAGGCGCCCCTCTAGTTCAGCTTTTAAAATTTGTTTCCTTTTAAGGAAGTTTATATTATAAAATGTTTCAAATAAGTGGGAGTATAGTAAATAACATAGCAAACACGTGTGTACTCATATCTAAACTGCCTTGAAATCTTAACATTATATTATATTATATCTATCTATCTGGCTGGCTGGCTGCCTAGCTATCATTGAAGACACAGTTGATGCCTGCCTGTGTTCCCTTAGGTGTTCCCATTCTTTTTCCTGTCCCTCCCCACAGGTAACCCTTCTTGTAAAGATGGTGCTTATCATTCTTCCCAATATTTTTATATTGTGGCTGAGTATTTGCAGATCTATAAAACTTGTGGTTTGTAAGTTTTAAAAATCCATTAAGTGAAATCATTCTGTAGCTTGCTTTTTTTCATTCGGTTTTATGTGTGTACTACTAATCTGTTCATTTTAACTGTCTTAGTTTAATATATATATGTATTGCAGTCTATTCACTCATTCTTTTATGGACATGTAGTTTCCAATTTTTTTGCTGTTATAAACCATTTTGTGGTGAACGTTCTTTTAATACCTATCTTCCTTGCACATGTCCCAAGAATTTCTAGGATGTATATACCAGAAAGTGAAATTGTTGCATTGTAAGATACATCATCAAACCAAATGATTATTTTAATTTACACTCACAGTTGAGTATGAATTTCCCATTTTCCCCATCATGGTGTTCTCAGGCTTTTTAGTTTTTGCCAGCCTTTAAAACAGTATCTCAATCCCATAGTAATTTTTATTCCCCTTGTAAGGTTGAACATGTTTTCATAGGTTTATTGGCCATTCGGGGTTTCTCTTCTGTGATTTTGCTCATTTCCTGCTTTGTCCATTGCTCTGTTAGGTTATTTGCTTTATTTTATTTTATTTTACTTTAAGATTTCCTTTTATTTGAGAGAGTGCATGGACATGAGCAGGGGGAGGGGCAGAGGGAGATAGAGAATCTGAAGCAGGTTCTGTGCTGAGTGAGGAGCCCAAAGTGGGGCTCCATTCCAGGATGCTGAGGTCATGGCCCAAGCCAAAATCAAGAGTCACATGCTTAACCAACTGGCCATCCAGGTGCCCACAGCAATTTTTAAAATTTGATTTTTTTGACTCCTATCTCATCCCTTGAAATGTATTTTTTCTACATTATGAAGAAGATAATTTTATTTTCCATACAAGTAAGCACTATGCCTTTTGCACCATTTATCAAATAGTCCATCTAAATTGTAATGCAACCTCTGTCACACTCAAATTTCATTTTTAGGCTCTCTCTTTTGTTCCATTGGTCTATTTCTATAGCTTTGTATTAATCCCATATTTCCCCTACCTTGTTCTTCAAAATTATGTTAACAATTCTTGCCACTTCTGTATATGAATTTTAGAATCAGTTTATCCATGAAAAACATTTGGCATTTTGATTGAAATTATTTTTTATTTTAAGTGAACTTGGGGGAAATTGCCATCATTATAATACTAAGTTTTATTATTTTTTTGTTTATTTATGTTTTCATTTATTTGTTCCCAGTACCTTATATTTTTTGTTGCAATTGTGAATGGGATCTTTTCTCTATTACATTTTTAAATTGATTATTGCTGGTGTACAAGAATGCCATTAATTGAACTTGTGCATTGATCTTATATTGAGCATCCCTGCTGAAGTTTTTTAATTCTAATTATGTACATTCTTTTAGATATTCTTTGTAGAAGTACTGTTGTCTGCAGATAAGGACAGATTTGTCTTTTCATTCCTTTCCAGTTCTTATGTTTTAAGATTTTTGCTTCTATATGCATATGTAAAATGGATTGTGATGAGTTTTTCTTTTCTTGTATTGTCCTTGTCCAGTTTGGGTATCAAGGTTATGACAGCTTCATAAAGTGAGGTTTTTTTTTAATTCTCAATTTTTACAGTGAGTAGAGAGGCTGTTTGCTCTTTGAAAGGGTTGATATAGCCTCTTAAAAACTCTGTCCTAGGATCTTTTTTTTTAAAGATTTTATTTATTTATTTGACAGAGAGAGAAATAGCAAGAAGGGAACACAAGCAGGGGGAGTGGGAGAGGGAGAAGCAGGCTTCGCACTGAGCAGGCAACCTGGTGTGGGGCTCAGTCCCAGGACCCTGGGATCATGACCTGAGCCAAAGGCAGATACTCAACTACTGAGCCTCCCAGGTGCCTCTGTCCTAGGATCTTTAAAGTAGGGAGGGAGAAGTTGTGAAAGACAATAGGTTTTTTAGACTATTATTTGAATTTCTTAAATAGTAATTGTTTTATTCAGGTGTTTTATTTCTTATAAAGGCATTGTTCATTTTATTTTTTAGAAGATTATTTTATCTAACTTTTCAAATATATTAGTATCAAGTTATTGATATGTTTTTTGTTTTGTAAATTTTTACCATTTGTTGTTTGTAATGTATGTTCTCTTTATTCCACTTTGATCAGTCTTGCTAGAGGATTATCTTTTCAATTCAGTTATTTCTGTTCTTACTTTCTTACTAATGCTTCTCTTAAAATTATTTTTTCTAAATTCTTAAAAGGTTGACTCATGCATTTTCAGTATTTCTAAATTTTTTAAAGTGTGTTTAGTAGTCATTTTAGCTTTAACCTAAAACTATTATTAACCATGTTGGTTGTTCATTCATTTTGTTTCCCATACTTGTCTTCAAGTATCTTTATGATTTATTTATTATTTTTTGGAGAACCCTTTATTAGTTCAAATTAGGGAATCTCTTGACTTTTTTTTTCTCGTAAAAGTTTTCCTAAACCTGATGAAAGAACTGTTTTTCACACTAACACCTTATGAATTAATAATACTCATATACAGACATTTTTTTAAAAATTTCCTGCAGTATGTATTTTTTTCCCCCAGAGTTAGTATTAGCCGTTTTCTTCAGCACAGTAGTTCAGAGGCTGTTCTGGAAGATAGTACAGGTATGATTAAAGCTTTATTGTGTGTGTGATCCTATTAATTCCCTGTGACTCCTGCTTTTCAGTCTTGCTTAAGTAATAGATGTTGAATTAAACCTGGCTGTTTAAGGGTCACCTGGATGGCTCAGTTGGTTAAGTGTCTCCCTTTGGCTCAGATCATGGTCCCAGATGGAGCCCCATGTTGGGCTCCCTGCTCAGTGGAAAGCGTATTTCTCAACCTCCCTCTGCCCCTCTCCCACTCTCATGCTTTCTCTCATTTGCTCTCTCACTCTTTCTCAATTAAATACAAATAAGACCTTTAAATCTGGCTTGTTCAAAAAAAAAGAAAATGCTGTAGGGGCACCTGGGTGGCGTAGTCAGTTGAGTGTCCTCTGACCCTTGATTTCACTCAGGTCATGATCTCTGGGTCATAGGATGGAGCCCTGCACCAGACCCCACACTAGGTATGGAGTCTGCTTAAGATTCTCTTTCTCGGGGCGCCTGGGTGGCTCAGTGGGTTAAGCCGCTGCCTTCAGCTCAGGTCATGATCCCAGGGTCCTGGGATCGAGTCCCGCATCGGGCTCTCTGCTCAGCGGGGAGCCTGCTTCCCTCTCTCTCTCTCTGCCTGCCTCTCTGTCTACTGTGATCTCTCTCTGTCAAATAAGTAAATTTAAAAAAATTTTAAAAAAAGAAAGATTCTCTTTATCTCTCTCCCTCTACTCCTCCCCCACCTTAAAAAAAAAAGGAAGAAGAAAGTGCTATAAACATCAACTCTTAATTGTATAAACTTCATTGTGGCTAAAATCTGTTATCTCACTTGATATCTGCAACATCTTATGAAATAGATAGTATGCCTTCATTTCTGCCACTTTCATGGGAGGAAGTTGACACAGTAAGAAATCATATGGCTTACACAGAGTCACATTAACAAAGTGTATCAGTGGTCAGCAATCTATAGCCCGCTGACAAATGATAGGGCCAGCCACCTAAGTTGGGTTTTTTCTTTTTTAATTATGGTAAAGTATTCCCATTAAATGATAACATAAGATTTGCCATTTTAACCATTTTTAAGTGTATTGTTCTGTGTCATTAAGTACATTCACATTGTTGTGCAGCCATCTCCATCTCCAGGAACTCTTTTATCTTCTTAAACTAAAACTCTGTACCCATCAATCAGTAATTCCCATTCTTCTCTGCCTCCCAACCTCTGTCAGCCATCATTCTACTTTATGTCTATGAATTTGGCTAGTCTAGGTACTTCATATAAGTGAATCATTACAATATTTGTCCTACTTTATGATTTTTTAATATTCAAATATTAGAATTTTTGTATTTTAATTCAGAATTTTCTTTAGAGAAATCATCTACAGACTTGTGAATTGCTCACCAGAGATACTATCTTCCTATTTGAAGTCATATGCACACATAATTGAATAAGATTTGCTAACAAGAGAATACCTAAAAGAATACCTAACGGGCTCTGATAATAATTTCTAATGAGAAGTTTTTTAAGTGTCTTAAGCAATGATGTTATCCTTGGAGTAGCCTCCTCAGGTGACTTAAAGAGCATAATATTTGTTTATGTTTGCTTTAAAATTGGTAAGGTTACTTAATAGTCGCTTTGCGTAATACTGAAGTTTTCAAATATTTAAAAAATGGGTTTGTGAAGTAGTTGATCACATTGTTTCGGAGTACTAATTGGATTTAATGCAAATTGCATGTATTTAATTAATTTGAAGAAAAATGGCTGATACGGTCTTCTAAAATATTTAAAATACTTTATACCAACTATTTAGCAAGAACGCTTTTAAAAAATGTATTAAGTAATACTTGAGAAAGTAATATTTAATGCCTGAATCCAGAATTAATTATGAAATATAGCCTGAGTTGTCAGAATAATGCATATTTTACAGCTTATAATCAGTAGGGTTTATTTCTAGAATATGTTTCCATCTTATGTATTATTTAAAGATCACAGTAGTTTTCCAGATACTTGGGGAGATTTTATGGGTTTTCGGGGTTTTTTTTTTCCTTTAAAAATAATTCCCAGGGCCCCTGGGTGGCTCAGTGGCTTAAGCCTCTGCCTTCATCTCAGGTCATCTCAGTGCCCTGGGATCAATCCCCGCATCGGGCTTTCTGCTCAGCAGGGAGCCTGCTTCCCCCTTTCTGTGCCTGCTGCTTTGCCTACTTGTGATCTCTCTCTGTCAAATAAATAAATAAAATCTTAAAAAACAATAATTCCCTATATTTATTTAGTGCCCCTTAAGAGGCTTAAAGCATTTTATAGGAGAGTTTAAGTCTCAGATTGTTAGTATTTCTAGAAAACTATTTGACTATAACATATTGGTTTTAAAATGGGCTTTGAAGTCATAGGCTGGGTTTATGTCCTGCCCCTAATAATCTGAGCCTCAATTCCTTACATGAAACAAAAGAAATAATAGGTTAAATACAGTATATCTACCTCATGGGTGGCTGTGAAGATTAAATGCAATACTTGTACTAGAGTGCCTTGCACAAAGACAATTCTCAATATTCTGTTGTTGGAAATACAGAACTACTGAGGTTCAAAGGAGGATTATTCCTGTCCTTCACTTTTTTTCTTCTAAACATTGATTTTCAAAAGAAAACGTTTCCTTTTCTAAAGTGCCTCTTCATTTTTTTCATCTCTTCCATTCATCTAATTCAGTGCTCTATGTCCCAAGGATTTGATTCTAGAACCTGTGTTTTGGTAATAGAAATATGTTACCATAATACAAGCAGCTTAGCTGAGACTGTCACATTCACATTAGAGCCATTTGTAGAATTCTGAGAAAAACATTTTTATAGAAAACAAACAAAAAATATTATTTGTATTCTTTCAGTCACACAAGGGAACCCATCTGTTATTTATCTAGTCTTGATCCAGAAAAATACAGAAATAGCAGAATAATGTCAAATCTAACTTGGTATGATTTTAGCTTCATTTTCTGGTAAGAGTGCTTCCCTTTACCATGCAATCCAAAAGGGATCAGCAATGTGTATGAAAGGACCATGAGAGAAATGGGTATCTTTTACACTTCCCACATTAGCAACAGTGAGTAGTTCTGTTGTAAATATTTAGTACTACTAATCTTTTTTATTTTTGCTCCTAATTTTTAAGGTGGTAAATATGTTGCCTGTGACTTCCTAGCACCAAATTGATTTTTCCTCAAATTTGTTCAGTGTCAATAATACAAGAAAAGAGTGAGAATTCCCTGAAAAAAAAAATTCTAATTCAGGGGTGCCTTGATGGCACGGTAAGTTAAGCATCCAACTCTTACTTTCAGCTTAGGTCATGAACTCAGGGTTGCGAGATCGAGCTCTGCATCAGGCTCCATGCTCATTGTGGAGTCTACTTAAGACTCTCTTCTTCTCCCTCTGCCCCTCCCTGCCAAAGTAAATAAATAAATCTGTGTGTGTATGTGTGTGTGTGTTCTAAATCTCTTTTAAGAAGATAGAAAATATATAAATAGAACATTAATGAATATTAATAATAAAATATTAATACTATTATGTACAGGTTGTAAAATGCTGTCACATGGCACTTTTGGATAAATATATTAAAACCTACAAGTTGCCGGGATGCCTGGGTGGCTCAGTTGGTTAAGCGGCTGCCTTCGGCTCAGGTCATGATCCCAGCATCCTGGGATCGAGTCCCGCATCGGGCTCCTTGCTCCGCGGGGAGCCTGCTTCTCCCTCTGCTTCTGCCTGCCACTCTGTCTGCCTGTGCTTGCTCTCTCTCTCTCTCTCTCTCTGACAAGTGGATAAATTGAAAAACAAACAAACAAACAAAAAAACCAACCTACAAGTTGCCATTATTCTGGCTTCTTGTTACACAGAATAACTTAAGCCATGAGTTCAGTGTGTTACTTGCAGATATATCTGGTGTCCAAATTGTTAACACTTTTTTAGGAAAAATTTAGTATACTTGCCACAGTCTACAGCGGGGCATAGCAAACTTTCTATAAAAGGTCAAATAGTAAGTATTTTAGGCTTTGCTAGATATATATATAAAACATTTTTTTTTTAATTACACAACTCTGCTGGTATAATACAAAAGCAGCCATGGACAATATATTAAC
This sequence comes from Mellivora capensis, assembly GCA_004024625.1. Classification (NCBI taxonomy): domain Eukaryota; kingdom Metazoa; phylum Chordata; class Mammalia; order Carnivora; family Mustelidae; genus Mellivora; species Mellivora capensis. The sequence continues at coordinate 45,938 of PISX010012856.1, forward strand.
AAATAAAGTTCTGGTAAAGCTTTATTTACAAAACAGAATTGTGGCAAATTTGGTCTGCAGGCTGTACTTTGCCAACCCCTGACCTATAGCAAGCATTATTCTGTATCACCTTTGATAACTTTTATAACAGCTAATGGTAGCCTGTGGTGTTTTTCTGTACCATGTAAATTGTCACGGTTTCATTCTCATTACTGCTTTTGAGAATAATTATTTTACTGAACTGCACAATAGCATTAAAAATATTCAATACAGGCGTACTTGGCTGTCTTGGTAAAGCATGTGACTTTTTTTTAAGATTTTATTTATTTATTTGACAGAGAGAGGAAAATTATAAGCAGGAGGAGAGGCAGGCAGAGGGAGAGGGAAAAGCAGGGAGCTGAGCAGGGAGCCTGACTTGGGATTCTATCCCAGGACCCTGAGGTCATGATCTCAGTGAGCCAAAGTTAGACACTCAACCAGCTGAGCCACCCAGACGCTCTGAGCACGTGACTCTTGATCTCAGGGTTGTGTGTTTGAGCCCCATGCTGTGTGTAGTTAACTTAAAATAAAATTCAATATAATCTAGTTCTATTTTATCACTGTAATACATACAAATAAATTCTAGTATGTCACTATAATAAAAACATGCCAATAAGTCTTATTTCCAGTAGTCTTTGAAGATATCACCATACCAATTTAAGGAAATAATTCCAGTAGTTTATGGGAATAGTAAAATAAAAGCAATATAATGTAATAATCATAGAAGCTTCTAGTTTATTAAGTATACTGTGCACCAGGTCCTGTATTCGGCAATTTTTTTTTTAAAGATCCTATCTATTTACTTGACAGATCACTAGTAGGCAGAGAGGCAGGCGGGGGGCGGGGAGCAGACTCCCCGCTGAGCAGAAAGCTGGTCGCAGGGCTCGATCCCAGGACCCTGAGATCATGACCTGAGCCGAAGGCAGAAGCCTTAACCCACTGAGCCACCCAGGTGCCCCTTCAGCAAATTTATACACATATCTCATTTAATCCTCAGAATAGCCCAGTAAGTTAGATTGTACTCAATTTTACAAATGTGGAAATTGAGTCTCATGTAGTTATACAATTTACCCAAATTCATAAAATGATAGAGCTGGGATGTGAATCATCTAATTCCAAAGCCCACAGTTTTACATCACTTTACACCACTTCTTATTAAAAATACCAAAAACAAAAATAAAAAACAACTTATATGAATGAGTATTTGGGAGACATTCTAGTTCTGGCTGTATCTCTGATTAACTTTGTGTCTTTAGACCACTCAGTTTATAATTGCTTCATCTCAGAAGTTAGGAGATCAGATTGAATAATCTCTAATGTTCTTACCAATCTAGTATTAAATGAATCTAGAAACTTTTCTCCCATAAGCCACAGTTTCTTTTTTCCCTTCCTATATAAAACTCAGTCATTAATGCAACAACCATTTATTACATATATCTAACATTTGGGCATATTGATAGTTGCTGAGGAAGCAACAGTGCAAAAATACAGCTTTTACCCCGAAGGAATTCATTAGCCTAGTAGGAGAAAATCAATATGTAAATCAAATAAATTCTGTAACTAAAGTGAGTTCTTACTCTTTTTTTGTTCCTTTAAAAAATATGGAGAACTCTAGTGAAAACATCCTAAATATGATATGGATTATTTTATAGCTAAAAATACAAGTTTATTAAGTATACAAAGGTTAATTTAGAAAAGTACATTTATTTTTCCAGCATGTCCAATGGAAATATTTCATAGCCAAGTTATTATGTCTCTTTATAAGTTGAGTAGGGAAATGCTTCCTGAGGTCCTAAAGTTTAAAAGTGACCAGATAGGGGCGCCTGAGTGGCTCAGTGGATTAAAGCCTCTGCCTTCAGCTCTGGTCATGATCCCAGAGTCCTGGGATCGAGCCCCGCATCGGGCTCTCTGCTCAGTGGGAAGCCTGCTTCCTCCTCTCTCTCTCTGCCTGCCTCTCTGCCTACTTGTGATCTCTGTCTGTCAAATAAATAAATAAAATCTTTAAAAAAAAAAAAGTGACCAGATGATCACTTTAACAGTTTCTTAGATAAATGTTTTATCATCTTAACCCTCAAATAAAATATAGCACTTTAGTCTCAAAGGGTAACTGTGGAAAAAATTAAGATAAGTGATGTCTTAACTTTACCACCAAATACAAGCACTATGCATGCAAATACATGTTCTTATGTGAACATTACGGTATATTTTGCATAGCTGATAGAGAATGTTGGCTATAATTCGAAAGCCCAAATTTTTGACTAGCTGCTTACAGTGATTTTTTTTGCAAAGGGATGTGTGTGTGTGTGTGTGTGTCCGTCCATTATCTATCTAGAGAATTTCCTCTTGCCCTTTTTAACAAAAGAAGGGCCAAAAGAACTGCTTTATAAGTTTTGCCCAAAGTCGACTTCTAGTCTTCCAAGGTTTACCACTTATACCGTAATTGGAGAAAGTGAGTGAAGATCTGAAAATGATAACTCTTCTACTTAACACCTAAAGCTGCGCCTTCATAAACTACCTTCTCTATGCTTATTTTCTTCCAGATCCCTTCCTAATTCTAATAGCCCTTCCAATGGAAGGGACACATCAGCAAGGGAAAAAAGAGAAAGAGGATTATTAGAGTTTTCACCCAAACCTTTTCAGTTATTTTCCTTCTCCTACAAAAGGTTCATCTGTTGGTACAGTGACATATTTGTCCTCTGAGGATTCCATTTTGTTCTTGGCCCATATCAGACACCTTTCTGTAGAAGCAGAACCAGGCAGTGAGACTTGAGCTCCCTCAAAGATTAAAAAGTGCCATGTACAGATATCAATTGTGCTCAAAATAACTGACTTTTCAGATTAGCTGGATTGGTAGGTTGGAGGATATTTTCCAACCCTGCTATAAGATAAACTGATGACCTGTACATGTTGGATACATCTCCTGGAAGACTATTTTTTGGAACACCTGCAAACTTCTCTTCCTTACCAGTAGTTATGTGTTAATGGTGTTTATTATGTCTATTCTAAATTCATTATGTTTATCTAGAACCTGTTTATATTAAGTAGTATGTGTTACTTCAGTATGGAATTGAATTAAATATTAGGTAAAACAGTGAAGAATGGATTGGAAATGAAAGCATTTTCTTTTCTTTTCTTTTTTTAAATTATTTTATAGAGAGAGATATAGGGTGATTGGGGGAGGGAGAGGAAGAGAGAATCCTTAAGCAGATATCCTGCTGGATGGGAAACCCAATGCAGGGCTCCATCCCAGGACCCTGAGATCATGACCTGAGCCAAAATCAGGAGTAGGACACTTACCCAACTGAGCCACCCAGGCACCCCAAGAAAGCATTATTTTCATGAAAATAAGTTGATTGCTTTAGAAAGAATTGATGAGGGGCACCTGGGTGACTCAGTGGGTTAAGCCTCTGCCTTCGGCTTAGGTCATGATCTCAAGAGTCCTGAGATAGAGCCCCGCATCGGGCTCTCTGATCAGCAGGGAGCCTGCTTCCCCCTCTCTCTGCCTACTTGTGATCTCTGTGTGTCAAATAAATAAATAAAATTAAAAAAAAAAAGTATTGATGAAGTCAAGTTGTTTCTTAAAAAGATTATTATTGAAGTTAATATAGGCAAGATGGACTGTTAAAGATCTTTGAGGAGATTGTAAAAATCTAGGATTTGCACATAGATTGCTTTTGAGTATTTGAATGCTCTGTTCACTTTGAAGAAATAGGAAGTGGAAATCATGGATGGTGATAAGCTTGTAGCATGTAAGAAAAATCTGAAATATTAGTAGATGAGCAATTAAAGAAAAAGCCTCAACCTTACATCAGATGTTTATTTTAAGTTCAAATAAATACTTTGTGTGTGAAAATAAAGAGGATAATTAGAGTCTTCCTTGATCTGTGGATCCACATGTTACCAGTTTTGGAAAAATTTGCAGACATTATCTCCCTAAATATTATCTCTTCTGCATTATCTCCTCTAGGAACTCACTCCTAGGACTCTAATCATCCTCTTTTTTAGGACCTTTCATTCTGTCCTCCATTTCTCTTAACTTCACTTTCATATTTCCCTTGTCTCTCTTGCTGCATTCTGGATAACTTTATTTTCACCTACATATAATAGCTCATTAAATTTCTCTTCAAATAGCAGTCTAAACTGTAGTTTTGCATTTCAGAAATCTAAATGTTTCTATTTCAAAACTTATGTTTCTAGACATCTAATTTTTAGAAAAACTTATTTATTCCAAGTAGTTTCATGTAGATAGGTAATCTTTGTGACTGTATCTGTTATTTCTTTTTTTTTTTTAAGATTATTTATATATTTATTTGACAGACAGAGATTACAAGTAGGCAAGAGAGGCAGGCAGGGAGAGAGAGGAGGAAGCAGGCTCTCCGAGGAGCAGAGAGCCCGATGTGGGGCTCTATCCCAGGACCCTGGGATCATGATCTGAGCCGAAAGCAGAGGCTTTAACCCACTGAGCCACCCAGGCGCCCTGTTATTTCTATAAATATTACATACTTACTCAGTATCTCAGTTTCATCCAGGCCTTCTTAGCCCCTCCAATAATTGCTAGTTGCAGGCTGTCCCAGGAAGATCATGAAGTTAGATAAGGCAACTCTCTGCAGCTGAAGGGTTCTGCTAACCCACTTCCTGCAACTGAGCAGCAAGTCTTTCTTTGAAGGGGATCTGGCAGTGCATCTCCTTGTTTACAGGTTTCACAAAGTACAAAATTCTGGTTGAAATTATTTTCTCTCCACATTTTAAAGATAATACTACACTCTTTTAGCTTTCATAGTTGTTGAGTTCGTTTCATCGTTCTGTTGGTTGCTAGCCCTAGCAGGATAAATAAAAAGAAATCAACACTTCTGTGAAATTTTGGGAGAAAAACAGAGACAAAAATCTTGAAAATAGAAAATATTATAAAAAACAGCAACAATAACAAAAAAGACCTTTTGAAGGCCATTGTTTGCTCCAGGGCTCCCTACCAGTTTGTGGAGACTTGTCTGAGAATTCATGGCAGGCATGTCACTTCTTCCTTTGCCCAGTGTTGCTTCCACCACTTTCCTTCACAGATCTCTTCCTTATAAACATCTTGTACCCCAAAATTCATCTCTGCATCTTCCAGAGAATTCAACATGTTCTCAAGAACAAAGATGAAATGAAGCTATTTCCATATAAGCAAAAACGAAGAATCTCTAAGACTTGTACTAATGGCATTTCTAAAGGTTTCAAGATTCTTCTTGAAAAGGATCTCTGGAGGATATTAGGAGGTGAAAGAAAGAATGATGAGGAAGTAAAATTGTATGTATATAAAGCTAAACAAATACTGTTTCTGTAAAATATTAACAATGCATAATTTGGGGTTTTAAAATATCTACCTAAGTGGCACCTTACTGACACAGTTGGTTAAGCAACTGCCTTCTGCTCAGATGATGATCCTGGAGTCCTGGGATCAAGTCCTGCATCAGGCTCCCTGCTCAGTGGGGAGTCTGCTTCTCCCTTTGAGCCCCACCATGTTCTCTCTCTCTCAAGTAAATAAATAATATATTTTTAAAAAAATAAAATATTACCTAAAATCCAGTAGAAAAAAGAACAAATGTATATTATATATAGACCAGAATTGGAGTAATGCTTCAATCAATGAATTGCATCAGAAATCAATTTAACGGAGGCACCTAAGTGGCTCAGTCCTTTAAGCAGCCTACTCTTGACTTTGGCTCAGGTCATGATCTCAGGGTCATGAGATAAAACCCGCATTGAGCTCTGTACTGGGTATGGAGCCTACTTAAGATTCTCTCTTTATCTCTCCCTCTACCCCTCCCCATCCCACCCTGCATGGTCCCTCTCTTTAAAAAAAAAAAAAAAAAAAAAAAATCAATGGTGATCTAGAATCCCTGATAAAATGCCCTCCTCCCTCCACCCATTTTTTACTTTCTCCCCATCAGAGGCCTCTTGTTCTTTGGGGTTTTTTTTTTTTTTCCTGATTATGTTTTTTAATTGAATTTTTTTTAAAGATTTTATTTATTTGACGGACGGAGATCACAAGTAGGTAGAGAGGCAGGCAGAGAGAGAGAGGGAAGCAGGCTCCCTGCTGAGCAGAGAGCCCGATGCGGGGCTCAATCCCAGGACCCCGGGATCATGACCCGAGCTGAAGGCAGAGGCTTTAACCCACTGAGCCACCCAGGCGCCCTTGTTTTTTAATTTAATTATTTGAAGAGATGATGTCTTAGCATGATTCATAATGTTAAAAATATATAGTGAAAAGCATTATTTCTACTTACATTCCTCATATTCTCAATTTTTACCCCCTTTTTATAGTTTCTTATATATATTTCCAGAATTTCTTTTTTCATGAGACTGTTTTGAGAAATAAAAGTCCTCAGATACTTAAAAGCTCAGCACACAGTAAGAAGTCAACTAAATTCTCTTCTTTCCTTAACCATTTTATGACCTTAAGAACCAGAAAGCATAATTAACCATGTATTTTGCTGCTATTTGTCATTACTTGGTTTATACCTGTAAATGTAAATTAGAACCATAAAAGTGTATTACATGCATGTTACAGTCTTAATGGAAACTTCAAAGAGCTTTTCTAGCTTTGGCCTAAAACTAATTGAAATGGAAAAAATATATTTTAAAGTGAATGTGTTTAATAGAAACTCATATGCTTTCTGGAAAGTTATTCTGGAGTTTCAGAATATATTCATGAAATTAAAATTTGGTCATGCCTATTTTTCCCAAAAGGAATTACTGTATTGTATTATTTTAAGTATTATACAAATGTGAGATCAGGATACTTCAGTCAGTGGAGTCCACAACTCTTGATCCTGGGGTTGTGGGTTTGAGCCCCACAATGGATGTAGAGATTACTTAAAAAAAAACAACAAACCCTTAAAAAATGTGAGATCAGGGGCGCCTGGGTGGCTCAGTGGGTTAAAGTCTCTGCCTTCGACTCAGGTCATGGTCCCAGGGTCCTGGGATCGAGCCCCGTATCTGGCTCTCTGCTTAGTGGGGAGCCTGCTTCCTCCTCTCACTCTCTGCCTGCCTCTCTGCCTACTTGTAATCTCTGTCTGTCAAATAACTAAATAAAATCTTTTTAAAAATGTTTTTTGTGATGATAATTAAGATTTCCTCTCTTAGCCTCCAAATATGTGATACCATATTATTAACTATAGTCACCATTGCTGTACATTACATCCCCATGACATTTTTATTTTGTAACTTTTGAACCTCTTCACTTGTTTCCTAACTACCAGTCTTGTTTTTTTAATCTGTGAGCTTGGTTTTGTTGTGGTTTGGATTCCACATATAAGTGAGATCATATATTATGTGTCTTCCTCTGTTTGACTTTTTTTATTTAACATGATGCTATCAAGGTTCATCCGTACTCTAACAAATGGCAAGATTTTGTCCTTTTTAATGGCTGACTAATATTTGTGTGTGTGTGTTTATGTGTGTACACACCACAGTTTTCTTTATCCGTTCATCCATCAATGAACACAGATTATTTCTATATCTTGATATTATAAATAATGCTGCAGTGAACTTAGGGGTGCATGTATTTTTTCAGTTAGTGTTTTCATATTTTTTTGAGAAATACTCAGAAGTGGAATTGCTGGATCATAGGGTAGTTCTAATTTAAGTTTGTGAGGAACTTCCATACTGTTTTCCCTTGTGCCTATATCACTTTACATTCCTACAAGCAGTGAATAGGGTTTCCTTTTCTCCCATCCTTGCAGATACATTCTTATATTTTTGATAATAGTCCCAACAGGTGTGAGGTGGTATTGTTGTTTTGATTTTCATTTCCCTGATATCAGTGATGTTGAGCATCTTTTCATGTACCTGTTGGCCATCTATAGGTCTTCTTTAGGAAACTGTCTATTCAGATCTATTTTTAAATTAGACTGATTATTTTGCTCTTAAGTCATATGAGTTATTTATGTATTTTAAATATTAATCCCTTATCAGCTCTATGATTAGCAAATATTTTCTGCCATTTAGTAGGTTGCTTTTTCCTTTTTTTGATGGTTTTCTTTACATTACAGAAGCTTTTTAGTTTGACGTACAACTTAATTTTGCTTTTGTTAACTTTTGGTTTTGATTCGCCAAGACGAATGTTAGAGAGTTTACTGCCTGTGTTTTCTCCTAGGAGTTAAATGCTGTCAGATCTTACATTTGAGTCTTTAATCCATTTTGAGCTAGTTTCGTGTATGGTTTAAGATAGTAGTCTAGTTTCATTCTTATGCATGTGATTGTCTAATTTTCCTGACATTATTTATTGAAGAGACTGTCCTTTCCCTATTGTGTATTCTTAACTCCTTTGTTGTAAGTTAATTGGCGATGTATGCATGGGTTTATTTCTAGTCTCTCTTCTTTGTTCCACTGATCTGTTTTTATGTCAAAACCATACTGTTTGGATTGCTATAGCTTTGTAACATAGTTTGAAATAGTGAACATGATGCTTCCACCTTTGTTCTCCTTTCTCAAGATTGCTTTGTCTACTCAGGGTATTTTGTGGTTCCAAACAAATTTTAGGATTATTTGTTCTATTTCTGTGAAAAATGCCATTGGAATTTTGATAGGGATTGAATGTCTATAGATTTCTTTGGGCAGTATGGACATTTTAACAATATTAATTTTCTAGTACATGAGCACAAAAACCCTTGCATTTATTTATGTCTTGTATTTCTTTCATTGATGTCTTATTTTCTTAATCTGTAAATCATGAGATTGCTGAACAATTTTGACAAGTTTCAAAGAACTCATTTCTGAATATGGCCTATCCCCTAAACAGTTTTTTAAGGCTGAGGAAGTCGATTTGCTGTGGTAATGCTTGGCAAAATCTAAACTGTGTTTTTTGTTTCATTATTTTATACTTAATAACAAACTAATTTATTTTCTTCAGTTCATATTTGGAAGAGAGAATGGAACTTTTTGGAATGATTTACCCTTTATTTGGGGGGGGAAGACTAGTTTATTTTAATAATCTAAAGAAGAATTATGCTTTTCACAAGATGAATGAACATCATTTATATTATAAATGAAGAGTAGAATTCTTTATCTGCATCAAGATTAAGTAGAAGTTCTACAAAATTTTTAATTATTTGTTTCCCAGTTATTATTGCAAACATATTGTAAAGTATATGTATATGTATAAAAGTATATATACTTTTCCATTTTCTAGTTATTTCTAATTTGTAAGACTAAAGTAACATCAGAGTTATTTTGATTATATTTTTGATTATATTTTTCCCTCAGTTATAATTTGGGTGAAAGTCAAGGTGGTGTCCTTTGTTAATCAAATGTAACTTCTTTTTTTTTTTTTAATTTTTATTTTTTATAAACAAATTTTTATCCCCAGGGGTACATGTCTGTGAATCGCCAGGTTTACACACTTCACAGCACTAACCATAGCATCAAATGTAACTTCTAAAGAAGTGAAATTTTCTGTTTCATAATGCCATCAAAACAAAGAATCAGTAGAATATAATGAAATAACTTTTTTTTTTTTTTAAGATTTTATTTATTGGGAGCCTGGGTGGCTCAGTGGGTTAAGCCTCTGCCTTCGGCTCAGATCATGATCTCAGGGTCCTGTGATCGGGTCCCGCATCAGGCTCTCTGCTAGGCAGGGAGCCTGCTTCCTCCTCTCTCTCTGCCTGTCTCTCTGCCTACTTGTGATTTCTCTTTAAAAAAAAAAAAAAAAAAAAAAATTAAAATTTAAAAATTTTTAAATAAAAAATTTTATTATTTATTTGACAGAGAGAGAGAGATCACAGGTAGGCAGAGAGGCAGGCAGAGAGGAAGGGAAGCAGGTTCCCCACTGAGCAGAGAGCCTGATGCCGGACTCCATCCCAGGACACTGAGATCATGACCTGAGTCGAAGGGAGAGACTTAAGCCACTGAGCCACCCAGGTGCCCCAAGATAACTATTATTTTTGTTTTCATTTTAAGTTCTTGAATAAATTTTGGCTTTAAGCCTTTTCTTACTTCATTTGTGTTGGTCTGTGGAGTTAAATAATGGGTGTAATATATCCAGATGTCATTATTTTTGAGATAATAATATTCTGTGGTTACTTTTCTAAGTACTTACCAGCTAATTCCTTCCTTATCAGCTCACTGTACTTATTTTTCACAGGATTAGAAATGATAGGCCCAGAATGGGAGAAGATAAACTTGGAAAGTAGAAGGAAGATACATAGATAGATACAAATCTAGTGAAAAAAGTGAATTACTAACTAGGTCTCTATTTATCCTACGTAGTATAATTTTAAAACTATTGTCTCCCTCAGAGGAACAAAGTATTGTAATTATAGGATCCTTAAATTCCTTTTTTTGTCTTTTCTTTTTAAAAGATATTACAGGGGCGCCTGGGTAGCTCAGTGGGTTAAGCCTCTGCCTTTGGCTCAGGTCATGATCTAAGGGTCCTGGGATCGAGCCCTGCATCAGGCTCTCTGCTCAGCAGGGAGCCTGCTTCCCCCTCTCTCTCTGCCTGCCTCTCTGCCTACTTATGATCTCTGTCTGTCAAATAAATAAATAAAATAAAACCTTTAAAAAAACAAAACAAAACAAACAAAAAAACAAACCTCAGGTCTCCCTGATTGAACCTCTCTTCTAAACTATCATTATTTAGAACTTTGTGTTTTTTGTGTTTTTACTTAGATATTTACTAACTTGTATTTTTTCCTAAATTATATATAGTATTAGTTTGTTTTAAAGCTTTATAGTGTCAAAACTGTAAGCATTTTTTGCAGCTTTTGTCGTGCATGTCTGTGAGGCCTGGTAATATGTATGTGTTTATTTGCTTTCTCTGCTGTTCAATATTTTATTGTATACATATATCACATTAGTTTATTTTACTCAGTGAGTATTTAGATTGTATCTTGTTTTTCCTCTATTATAAATAATGCTGCCATGAATATCCTTGTTCATCCATTTGAGTTTCTCTAGAACATATACCTAAAAATGGAATTATTGGGTCATAAGACATGTGATTCTTCAGCTTTACTAGAATGGTGCCAAATTGCTTTCCATAATGATTGTACCAATTTAGAACTCCAGGTGAAAGTACAGAGAGTTCTCATTGCTCTACATCCTTACCATCACTTGGTGTTGTCATACTTTTTAATTTTTGCCAGTCTTATTGGCTATCATTATTGCTATTTTAGTTTGTATTTCCCTGATGTGGAAGTTTCCCAAATTCCCTAATTTGTATTGCTAGTGGAGATTGAACTTCTTTAAATTTATTAGCTAATTATATTTCCTCTTCTGTGAATTGCATTTTTTATAGACATACACAAATATGCATACATATATTCTGGATTATACTTTTTTTGTCAGTATATGCATTACAGATATCTAACTTGGTTTTTTATTTATTTATTTTTTTTTGGTCAGAGAGAGGGAGAGAGAGTGAGCGAGCACAGGCAGAGTGGCAGGCAGAGGCAGAGGGAGAAGCAGGCTCCCTGCTGAGCAAGGAGCCCAATGTGGGACTCGATCCCAGGACGCCGGGATCATGACCTGAGCTGAAGGCAGCTGCTTAACCAACAGAGCCACCCAGGCGTCCTGGTTTTTTACTTTTTTAATGGTGTCTTTTTCTGAGCTGAAGTTTAAAAATTTAATGTGTATATTTCTCATTTTTTTCTTGTTTTTTAATGTATCTTAAGAAATCTCTATTGAGGGGCACCTGAGTGGCTCAGTGGGTTAAAGCCTATGCCTTTGGCTCAGGGCATGATCCCAGGGTCCTAGGATCAAGCCCTGCATGGGGCTCACTGCTCAGCAGGAAGCCTGCTTCCCTCACTCTCGCTGCCTGCCTCTCTGCCTACTTGTGATCTCTCTCTCTCTCTCTGTCAAATAAATAAATAAATAAAATCTTTTTAAAAATTCTCTATTGAAAGTCATAAAAAATATAAAACTGTGTTTTGGTCCAGCAGTATTAAAGTTCTGCTTTCCAGATTTGGATTTTTAAACTATAGCACTTATTTTTATAAGCTGGTGTGCTGGGGGAGCGCCTGGGTGGTTCAATGGGTTAAGCCTCTGCCTTCGGCTCAGGTCATGATCTCGGGGTTCTGGGATCGAGCCCCGCATTGGGCTCTCTGCTCGGCAGGGAGCCTGCTTCCTTTCCTCTCTCTCGGCCTGCCTCTGCCTACTTGTGATCTCTGTCTGTCAAATAAATTTAAATAAATAAATAAATAAATAAATAAATAAATAAATAAATAAATAAATGGTGTGCTGGGGAAATACCATTTTTAAATATATAGGTATCTGATTAGCACTATTTCTTGACTAGTCTTTTATCTATTGATCTGTAATGCTGCCTCTGCTGTATGTCAAGTTCCCATGTGTGAAACTTATTTCACTATTCTGTGGTTTTCTATACTTTTCTTAATTTTCTGTTTACTTAATTACCATAGCATTACCATAAGTCTTTATATCTGATGGGGCAAGTAGATGACTTTTCAAGGCAGACTAAAAGGCAGATAAAGCAGTGTAGTGTAATAAGTGCGCAAAATTTGGAATCAGACCTCCATTCTAAAACTGTTGTCACTTAACATGATGTTCTGCATGAGCCTGATCAACAGTTTATTTTTACATGGGATTTAGGGGACCATAGGCTTAGAATAAACCAACATTTGTAATGAATCTTTTTTAAAATGAAAGCAAATCAGAGAGAAAATAATGTAAAAGAAGGTTATATAAGATGACATTAAATAAATAATAAATAAAATGAAAGCAAACCCAATCTGTATCCATTAGTATAGATTCCTTTTGATAGGGAAAGTGGCCAAGGACTCTGAAACCTGATTCAGAACGAAACTCTCAGAAACAATAATTGAATTTAGATTACTACAACAGCCAAAAGTACACCTTTCGTGTTTTTTTTCTTTGCAAGGCTTTTTTCTCCCTTAGCCTGAATAATTTTTTCTTTATAATTAAAAAGAATTTAAGTCCCAGGGTGGATTTTGGATCTAATTTTGGAAAAACAAAATATGGAAAAAATCTTCCATATTATGGTTGAATAAACTCATATTGCAAAATTCTATAGATTAAAATTAGAGTGTCATTAGAGGAGATTAGTTATTCAGAAGTGAGTGAATGTAGACTTTTAACAAGAATTATAGTAATCAAGATATAGGGCTTAGAGAAGATGCTGATTGTTTCCCTTCTTCTGGGCTTCTCCTTTAGTTCACAATAAATAGACCAAGGAAATGTATCAGGTGAGTGATTTTT
>PISX010012857.1:0-59068 GCA_004024625.1 Mellivora capensis
GGAACATCACCAAAGGCAATGGAAGCGAGGGCAAAAATGAACTATTGGGATTTCATCAAGATCAAAAGCTTTTGCACAGCAAAGGAAACAGTCAACAAAACCAAAAGACAACTGACAGAATGGGAGAAGATATTTGCAAACGACATATCAGATAAAGGGCTAGTGTCCAAAATCTATAAAGAACTTATCAAACTCAACATCCAAAGAACAAATAATCCAATCAAGTAATTTTTTTTCTTATTTATTTATTTGACAGACAGAGATCACAGGTAGTAGTCAGAGAGTCAGGCAGAGGGAGAAGCGGGGGAAGTAGGCTCTCTGCTGAGCAGAGAGCTGGACATGAGCTCAATTGAGAGGACCTTCAGATGAGAGGACCATGTGGTTCTCTCTTCCCTTATTGATTTTTTCTATCACATTGATTGATTTGCAAATATTAAACCCCTCTTGCTTCCCAGAGATCAATTCTACTGGGTCATGGAGGATAATGTTTTTAATACACAATTGAATCCTATTAGCTAGGATCTTCCTGAGATCTTGGTGTCCATATTCATCAGGGATACTGGTCTGAAATTCATTTTGATGGGATCTTTGCCTGGTTTGAGGACCAGGGTAATGCTGGCCTCATAGAAATAGATTGAAAGTTTTCATTTTCTTTCTATTTATCTCTTTTTATTTATTTTCCTTCTGTTTTCTATTTATCTAAAGAAGCACTTAAGCATTGGCAAGGAGTCATCACTGTTAAAGCTCCTACAAATGCTAGTATGGCAAATTTTTAACTAATGAGGACTGTACTTCTCCAAAGGTCAGTCCTACAGGTAATTCCCAGAGATCAAGACAAGGACTGTTAGTAATGAGCATCCATTTGGACCCTGTGCCTTCTCTTGAGGGAAGCCTTGTGCTTGGGCCTCAGGAGTTTGTTGTACACTAAGTGGTACCTCAATAAGCCTGGGGAGAAATGTCATCACATCTAAAAAACATGTTCACAGAGTTGTAAATAAACAAAAACCTTACTTCAGAATCTCTTTTATGAGTCAGTAATAACTTCATCTAACAATAAACCTCACCTCTGAGCAAGCTTTAGATTTCTCTCATGGCATTTGATTGAGCATAAGGAAAGAAAAGTCACCATCATGGTCTTTGTGTGCTATGTGTGGGAACAGAGACTTGAAAACTACATAGGCACAGGGCCAGCATATGAGAAGCGGGGCATTGAAATTTTGGTGCCTGGCTTCCAAGACCCCACACTTTCTCTCATATCTCCACTGACTGGAAGAGACTGTAAATTTCCACTCTGAGTTTGGCATCAACTGAGGCTTTATTTCTTGCTCTGGAGCCTCCTGTGGGGGGCCCATGCCTGGTGAAAGACATCAGGCCAAGTCCTTACTCAACATTCAAATACTTTTAGCATCCAATGGGTATTTCCCACACTGATGCTTCACTGTTTCTCCTTCTCTCACTCCCAAACTCTTTTGCATACAGGCAGTTTCAGAGTTAATCCTCCCAGTCTTCAAAGTTTGGAGTTCTGGAGCAGTGCTCCTTGCTGTGGCAGTCATGCCCTAGGGCAGTTTCGTCACACACCCAGGTGTGCAAGGAGTTGAGGAAAATTCACTCCAAGCTTCCCCTATTGGGATATAACATTTCACCTGACATAATGTTTGCCAAAAGTGGAAATGCAGCTCCCTTATGGGTAATCTGTGGGTAATCTTCACCTGAGCCAGCCATGGTTTCTGTGTGATTACCAGAAGACACTATCCAAAAAAAAAAAAAAAAAAAAAAAAAAAAAAAAAAAAAAAAAAAAAAAAAAAAAAAAAAAAAAAAAAAAAAAAAAAAAAAAAAAAAAAAAAAAAAAAAAAGGAAGAAAGAAAGTAAAAAAGAAAAAAAAAAGAAACAAAAGATGTTCTTCAGGGATTGAGCATTAGGATGGGCACCTGGCTTTCTTCCAAAGAGGTAAAAAAAATAGTGCTGCAATTTGGAGGCAGAAAAGCTCAGTGATGGGAGCGGAAAAGCGCCACTTAGGGTTCTGTTCAAATTGACCACTTAAAATAACCTCTTGCTATGTTATGTGGACCTTTTGAAGGAAACAACCTTAAGTCATCATTTTGGATAAATAGAAATATACAATGAGAAACATTATGGATTGAAGTTTCCTGTTTGATCATGTATATATATGAAATATGTTGCATTTGAATGGATTTTGTTTGCACTTTCAGTGTCAATGTTTCCCTCCACAAAACAAAGTTTGAGACAGCTGGACTGATATTTGTCACTTATTCACTCCAGAAACTCCTAGAAATCCATAAACTCCAGATTATTGTTCCCATGTCATCAACTTGGAGGCTCTAAGGATCAAGAGAGTTACCTGGTGGATTCCATGGGTGAATGCAGCACTCAGAGCCGAAGGCTGGATCTTATGAAGAAAAGATTTCTGAGGGAAGAAGGAAGACACCAGGCACATCAGACCATGGGATAGATGAAGGGTCTAAGTTTTGAAGATCAGAAGACTCGGTAGATTATTCTCACTTCCAGATACTGCTGAGCTGGAAAGGAAATATCTGCATGAGTAGCAGAAGACTTAAAGACAGCAAGATTTTGGTGGTCATGTACATGTGACTTAACCTGCTCTGGAGAGTCTCGACTCTCTGAGGGACAAGAGTGGAAGGAATTTGCACAGAACACCTGATGGTTTTTGGATACAGTGGGACTGCAATGGCTGGGAGATGCTCCCTGATCAGCAAGTATACAGGTGCTGGCCTGTGATTCTGCAAGCATTTTGCTAAGTAGTTACTAGGTTCCTATGATCCAGGCATGTTTGTAGGGGGCAGCACAGGTCATATCTTTGGGCCCAGTGCTGAATCAGCAAGCCCTGGGTCAGCCAAACCACAAGTTATGTCAAGTCCCCAGAGGGTGGTGGATTGGGTCTTGACAGATTGGGGAAGACAGAGCTGTGGGCACAAGGGGAATAGACGAGAGCTATTTTCTCAGGATTTGAGTAGATCTCTGGAGGGCAGTTGACCTGAGAACCTAAACATTAGCTTGGTAGCTAGGACGCTTCACAGTCTACTTCAAAGGAGCCGAGACTCTCAGTGCTGGAATGAAACAGCGGGGCACATCAAACTACACACCTTCATTGTATTTTATTTATTTATTTTTAGATTGTATTTATTTGTTTGACAGAGTGAAGGACACACAGAGAGAGAGCTCAAGCAGGGGGAGTGGGAGAGGGAAAAGCAGATTCTCCACTGATCAGGGTACCCAATGAGGGGCTTAATCTTGGGACCCTTGTGGATCATAACCTGACCCAGAGGCAAATGATTAATGACTGAGCCACCGAGGCACCCCTATACACCTACATTGTAGAATAGGGAAGACTTGGCTTCATTCTAATACATAATAGGAGAATTGTTGAATGATATGTTTATTCTATATCAATTTTAAGTACTCTTTCCCCCCTATGTGGGGCTCAACCTAATGACCCCGTGATCAAGAATCACTCACTCTTCTGATTGTGTGAGCCAGGTGCCCCTATGTTGAATTTTTGAGAAATCTTGACACTGATTTCCATAGTGGCTGCACCCATCTGTCCTACCCACAGAGCCCGTTTACCATCCCACTAGAGTCCAATAGAGCACAGTTCCCTTTCCTCCACATTTAGGCCAAAATTCTTGTTTGGTCTTCTGGATACTAGTAATTCTGACAGGTGACAGGTGAAATCATCTTGGGGTCTGATTTGCATTTCCCTGGCGAAAAGTGGTGGTGAACATCTCTTCATCTATTTGTTGGCCCTCTGTGTGTTTTCTTTGAAAAAATAACTAGTCTGAACTCTGCTGATCTTGTAAATGTTATCTGTTTTTGTCTTATTGAGTTGTGTGAATTGTTCTATACTTTGGGTATGAGACATTTATCTGTTAGGTAGTTTGCAAATATTTTCTCCTTTTCAGTATGTTGTCTTTTCAATATGTTGATGACTGGAGATTTCCTTTGCTGTACTTAAGGCTTTTAGTATGATGCAGTCCCAGTTGTTTATTTTTCATTGTAGCTTCTGCTTCTGATGTCAAATCCAAAACTCAGTGTAAGGAAGAATCCCAAGAAACATTCTTCCAAAAAAATGTGTTAAGGGGATGAATGGGTAGTCTATTCTGACACCTCTGTGCTGCTTAGTTTGTTAGGGTCTTGCCTGCCTCAGTCAGCACAACATCTGACACTAGGTCTCAGAATCTGGAGTTCAGATTTTGGTCATGAAGCTTATTATAAAAAGGCAGGGGTGTTAATAACATTCTGCCCAATTTCCAGCAAGCTATTTTATTGGTGTAGCTGTTTTGTTGAAGTCCTTGCCACATTGTGACTTCATTGTTGTGGATCAGGTGGGATAGACATTCAGTTGCACTGCTTTACTTGAGGTTGCCCAGTGTTTCAAAAGCACTTATTGTGGATACTGTTGCTTCCCTATTTTATATTCTTGGAGCTTTTGTTGTAAATAAATTGACTACATATGTGTGGGCTTTTTCCTGGGATTTCTGGTCTGTTCCATTGATCTGTGTATCTGTCTGTAGGTCGATAACATATGATTTCCATTTCTAGAACATTGTAACACATTTTGAATTCAGAAAGCATGATGCCTCCAGTTTTGTTTTTTCTCCAGATGGCTTTGGCTATTCAGGGTGTTCTGTGGTATTATTCACTTTGTAGGATTATTGGTTTTATTTCTTAAAATGCCATTAGATCTTGATGGGGTTTGCACTGAATATTTAGTTCGCTTTATGCAGTGTGGACCTTTGAATTACATATATTCTAGGGCTCCATTAGCATGGGATATCTCCAGACTTAATTCTGTCTTCTTCAAGTCCTTTCCTTAATGATTTAAGGTTTCAGTATGCAGATCTGTCACCTCCAGGTGAAAATAATTCCTATGCATTTTATTCTTTTTTAGTGATTATCAATTAAAATTATTTTCTTAATTTCTGTCCTTGAGGGCATGTTATTTGTTTATAGAAATGAAAATTATTTTTATATAGAATCTGTGTCCTTAAGTTTAGGATTTAATCCATCTATTAGTTCTACAAGGATTTTTGTAGAGTCATTAAGGGATCAATATATGACACCATCTTCTCCTAATAAGCAAAAAATAAGCTGGGAATATAAGTTTATATCTTCTAACTGTGAAAAGAGGATACAGATACACTGAGTGATAGTTTTCACATTGTCTAAAATGTTTTATGATTAGTGGAAGCAAAGGAATCCATAAATATGGTTTGTTTTCTTTGACTGCTTTCTTTCAACCAGATATACAGAGCTGTCGTGTGGACCATTTATTTCCCATACTATCACACTGTATACCCTGTGTGGGAATACACACACTTTTGGGAAGCATCCACCATTCTCCCTACTTTCTATCCTGGAACCCAAGGCCTGACTCAGCTACTCAGAAAATATTTCTCTCAATAGTGAAAAAGCCCATTTCCACAGATTTCCTAGAAGACACACTCCAAAACGTTGAAATTTATGGAACTGTATTAATCTCTTTGTGAATCCTTGAAGATGCCCAACATTGACGTAGCTTGTTTTGCAGACAGATTAGGGAACTCCTGCAATGTCTCCTGTGGCCACCAGAGGGTTTTTGTGCTCTTAACAGGGACACAGACACTGCTCCACCCCCGCAGAACATATAAATTAACCTCCTTTTGTATTTTCTTCATAATCTCTTCAAGGAGATTTTCTATTCGCCTCTTCAAGGCGAATTTCTTCAAGGAAAGAATACATATTATTCTACAGATTCTTTCAGATCTATTGACAACTCCCTACAAGTGACAACCTAATGAACTAGAATGACTAAAACACATCCGTTCTTAAAACTACCAATACATAAAATTATAAATGACTGAATAAAGGGCCATGGACCCTCCCTTTAGAGAGACAGAAAATGAACCTCAAATGGGTAACAGTTCTAAATTCAAGAGCCAAAACTATAAACCTCAGAGGAGAAAGCCTAAGAAGAAATCTTCCTGACCTTAGCTTTGTCATCTGTTTCTTAAGGATGACACCAGAATCATCATGTGGAAGAACAGGTACATGGGTAAATTGGTCACTGACATGGATGCCTTTCCTCTGGACTCCACACGTGCTCCCAGGCACCAGGCAGGAACTGTACAAGTCATTTCTTTCTACATCCCACTTAGCAGTACCCGCTACATTCTCCAATTTAAGGATGCAATCTGTAGCTTCAGAACCCTGCTTGTGGTCGCCCAGCAAGAAAGAGGCTGAGCAGGGAATAGAACTGCTATGTCTCTGCCATTGGGCTCTGTGTTCCATCCACATGGCTCATTCCTGGAGCTCAGTGGTGCACAAATCTCCACATCCAACCCCCAGGCCTGGAGACTTCACTGAATTCAAGGGGCAGTGGTTCCACCTCTGACTTGGGGTTGTCCTGGGTCTGTTGTCTCATGATGCTGTGCCTTGGCACTGAGGACTCTCTGAGTACCAGCCAGTCTTTGTCTGGGTAGGAGGAGGTTTCTCCCTGGTTACAAAGGCTCATGTAACCTCAGAGTTGAGAAGTCTCTTCTGAAGCTTCTGGATGCAAACTCCTTGTGAGGTTGGGCTCACCACGCTGGCAAGCCCTGAGTTCAAATCCTGCCTGTGACTCAATGTGGATCATGGAAAAGTGCAGTTTCTTAAAACCTTGATTTCCTTCTTCATCAAACAGAGGCAGCATTTCTAACTTCCACATGGAATTGTTAGGGGTATTGCCTGACGTGATTCATGCTCTGAAAAGATACTCAGTGATCCTTAGCTTTACTTGCTAAAATTATCCCACAGGAAGCACATTGCTTTCATGGGCGCTGGGTCTCTGCCTTACTGTGTCCCTTCAGCCTGCCAATCCAGGATCCCCTGACACAGTTGTCTTTCCAGAAAGCCTTCATCTCCTCGAGTATGGTATCCCACAACACTGGGGCTCATCCATTAGACCCAGGCCAACCCTGGGACAGGATGTCACCCAGAACTTCTGTCCTGGACATGAACAATCCTCACTGTGGAACCTGGCAGGCTGGAGCCCGCTGAGCTGTCACCTGTTTTGGGAACAAATATGGGGGTGCCTTTTGATGGGGCTCTTTCTCCCCAAAGCAGGGATACTAGATGCCAACAAGTTCCATTAGCCTGTCCCACTTTCCCCCTACTCTGTAATCTTTGGTACAAAGAATCTTAGGCCTCCTTGGCTGCCTGGCTCCCACTGCCTTTTCATGGTTGGAGTTGAAAGTATTTTATGGATGTCATTTTGGTTTTTGATGGACCTATTCGTTGGACGAACCCTGGCCACTCCCAACACAAAGCCTGTGTCACTGAACAATATGGCAGCGCCCGGACCATAGCAGCCCTTCCCCTAGTGCTCAGAGCTCTCCCTTCTCACTGAGTCTCACTCACTGGTGTTTCGCTCCCTTCCTGCAGGGAGATCCCCAAATGTCCTCTCTCTGAGGATACCTTCTGTGCTGGTTATCTCCATGTGATGGCAGAGAATACAGGAATTAATGACGATGGCCTCTAATAGAGTGTCAGACCACGTGGACTCCCCCTTACCTGACTAGGGGGAGGAGAGGGGTCTCAGCAGGAAGCACAGTCCCCTCTCTTAGACAAGCTTAACTTGAGGGATAGTAAAGTTGTTTTTTGCAGAATCAGGGGGTCACTGCTAGAGCATCCTGAGGGGGTGTGGATGAGATATGTCCAGTTCCAAAGCCCCTGGTTGAGGCTCTGTCCATCCTGCAGCTTCCATGACCAGCCAATGTGCTTTGTAAAGGCCTGTCTTGCTCACACATGTTCAAGTGGTTCTTTCTGTTGCCACAAAAACTACATCTGGATGAACACTTCTCTGTAACCTACTGACCTGGACTGTCCTTAGAGGTTCCTCCCTGAGAGGATAGGGTTCAGTCAGGAAGTACAGGGAGGAAGCTGAGAGGAGCCGCCGGGCCTGCACCCCTCTGCTGGCCTGGAGAAAGATTTGGTTGCTCTAGTTAGGATCTGAGTTAAGGAGCACAAGGGGCTGAAGTGGCTTGAGCATGTCACCAGACAGGGCATGGGTTAGGTGTGTTTCAGGACACAAGGGAGGGAAGCTTGTGGGAGAGGACATATGAGGGGAGTTGTGGACAGTCTCCTCTATGCTCTATGGTCACTCCCAATACCTTGATGACATCACTGCTGTCTTGTCCTCCTCATGATTTCAGGTCTCATCTATAGAATCTGGGATCCCTCCTTTCCAAACAAACTTCTCCTTAATAAAGAAAGCATAGAGGAACCATCAGTAAGTTCCCCCAAAATGTGGTTAAATTGTGTTCTAGTATTGGTGTTTATAGGAATCATTTGTAGAGCAACAGAGATTCATGTCAGAAACACGATTATCACTTACATCATTATAGTCAAATAAATGGAAATTGCTTAGTTGTTTATCAGATGGTGCTATTGTGTACTGTCACTGAGAATGCCCAAAGGGACAGCAGCGATACTGCCTGTCCACTGTGGGTACATCAGGTTGTACAGAAGTGCAGCCCTGGAACCTTCAGGGCCTCACTCTGTCTCACACACACACACACACACACACACACACACAAACACACACAATCACTATGCTTAGAGGGAAAGGCAGATGAGATGGACATCATGTGTTATGGGCGATTATTTCTTGGTAGAAGGAATCTGCCTTCTTTTCTTTTTTCATATATAAATCATTATTTACTACATAAACATAGTCTGGATAAAACCTAAAGAAATATTTACTTTATTACCTAACCTGTTAGCAATAAATGAGAGTATTTAAGATATTATTTTAATATTTTATAATATGCCTATTAGCTTATTTTAAATGTAGACTACCCGGGAATATGAAAAATTAAAGGTATCTCATGGACCCAGACATTTCTCTTGTGGTTTCTGATTTTCAAGGCATCCTTATAAAAGGAAATCCTATGACAGATAATGAAAGTGTTCATTTTGGGGCTTGCCATCTTTGTTCTTTGAGGAACATACCTTTGTAATAAAATGTTATTTGTATAAAACAATTAAAAATTGAGAATCACTCTTATGTTCTGCAGACAGACACAGAAGGCCATATCGTAGGATTCCAGGCACATGAAAATCCAAGACGAGGTAAAGTACCAGAGACAGAGAGAAAAGCAGTGGTTGCAGGGACTGGGATGAGGGAATGAAGAATGAGTGATTAGTAGCACAGATGTCTCTGAGATGGAAATGTAGTAGAAGTAAATGGTTGTGCCAAATTCTGAATGTACCTAATGACACCTCGATATACCATTAAAAAGGATTTGAGTAAAATTTTATGTAAACTGAAATTCTACCTTATTTAATGAACATAATCTATTAAGTCATTTTACAGGTGTATACAAAACACAAATATTACAAAGAAGTCAATAACGGGGGAGGGGAAGGCATTGTTTGGAGTGCAGTCTGCATCAGCTGCTGCACAGGGGATGAGGCTGGTTGCTCCATGGAGGCAGCTGGTGGTTCAGGCCATTCAGGCATCCGAGGGGCAGGGCCAGGACCCTGCTGGACCTCCAGGTCAGGCACAAGGGCTGATGGCTTTCCATCTCAGGAGAGTGAATTAGAGCCCTGACTACCACCTGCCCTGGGATCAACATGGCAGGTGGTGTCACTGGTCATCCTGACAGGTGAGCCACAGCAGCAGGGATGGGGTGGTCCAGCTCAGGCTCCAAAGATGCAGCAGGTAGGAGAATGGGTGCTGGGACGAATTCCTGAGGTGGATCAGGATCTTGCTCTGGGGCTGGTGCTGTAGCTCCAAGAAGAGAAAGTATCATCAGAATGACCGAATTCCCTTTGCCTCAAACATAAAAGAAACTTCCCACCAATCAATGTGTTCTGCGTTCAAGACCCAATCCCTGGAAGGTCTCCACATCTGAAGCCCATGGGGACAGTGATCTGAGACTACTCACTTCTCTTGGCCCAGCTACAATCTGTGGCCTACCCTGTCTCCTCCTCAGGCCCACATCAGTCACCCACAGTCCTCCTCACCCCCAGCCTCTGGCTCCGTGGGCTCGAGGTGTTGCAGCTATGAGAACAGAAGCTGGGAACAGCATTCCAGGTCTGAGCGTGGCATATTGAGACCCAGGTATGCCAGCAGCCTCTTCAGGCTGGGAAATTCTGGGGGATTTAAAAAATCCCCATTATTCCAGCAATGTGCTCAAGATGAAATAGATGGTCCTAGGGACAGACAGGTAGGCAGAGAAGTCAGAGGACAGGGCACCCTCTGAAACCAATATCCCAGGGACCCTGTGTCAACCTAGGTCCTGGGCTTCCAGCTCCTGTCAGAGACCAGTCCTACTCCTTGTTCACCTGAGATCTGGCAGTCCTGTCTGAGACAAACCTTGTCGCAGTTGGAAGGGTAGCAGAAATTAACTATGAATGTAGGTCCTTGATCAATGGTGTGAGCATCTCTGTCCTCTACAGGGGAGCTGGACACACTCCTCAGCCTGTCTCCTTGCCTACTTTCCCCTTGAATTCAACGGCATGTGCCCAGAGAGGTGTGGTGTCTGGCCTCTTAATTACCCTCACTGCACATGTCACTGCTCTGGGAAGATACAACCAAGATGGGAACCAAGGGACTCTGTCTCTAAGCAGGCCTACCCAGGACCTTCCCAATAGATCAAAAGTTACCTCCTGTTCCCATGTGCTTCCTTATTCATTAGGTGCCATGAGTGGGTCCCCTTCCACTGACACTAATCTCCCACATGTGTGGGATGTCTGGTACTTGAGCTCTCACTGGGTCTCCTGAGCACCCTCTGAGCATCCAGTATCCAGGTTCCAACAGACTTCTGTGTTATTGTTTCTAAACCCTCAGGTCTGGGTCCCAGAATTGAGGTAGAGATAGGGCTGGGAGAGGGCAGGCATGGAGAATGACACTCTACGGGTTTAAGCTGTCCTCCACCGCCCTATGCTCTCCCACATTGCTCACACACCAACCACATTTCCCCAGGACATATTCCCATTTTCCAGAAGAAGCTCTCAGACCTTTACCCTAATGCAGGAATAACAGATATGTGGATGAAAGTCCAGAAGCCCCTCTAATTTACAATGTCTCTCAACCCTGGTGGAGAGGGAAGGCCCTCCTTTATCAGGACCGTGTATGTGCTCTGGCACAGATAAGAGGCACTTCAGGAATCCTCTTTTCACCCTGCCCATAATGACGATGGTGTGAACAAGAAGGGATCACCAGGGTATCCACTGAGCTCAACCTCCTCCAGTCTATGGGCGGGAACACCTACATGTTCCTCTTTCCCTAAAACTCAAGAGGAAGGGATGGGGATACCCTTGAATAGTTCAGAGGGGTGGGCATCACCTAGTCTTCTCAGTATTAAGTACCTTATGGCACCTCTTGCCAAATGCCCTTAGGCGTTGAGGGCGGGTTTGAGTCAAAGTCTACAGCATGTGAAAAAAACATTCCCCTGGGGCTTCTGGAAGCCAGAGCCCCAGGAAGTAGGCAAGCAGCAGGAGAACATCTTTCCGTATCAGATATTTCCAGCCAAGTAACCCTGATACTGGACTACACTAGAATCTGGGTGCCTGATTGCAGGGGTTCCAAGTTCTATTGGGGTCTGTTGTCAAAGAAGTGACATCACTGCCTGGGATCCCCTACCACTGTCCACTCCTGGTTGGATACCTACACAAACAGTGCTCTGCCATGCCATCTCCTTATCCCCATTCTGCAAGAAAGGCCACATCTGTACACAGTGACACCAACAAGACCCTCTCCACAGACCCCCAGGGAAGATATGGGTGCAGCCATGGTGCCAGCTTGGAAACACACCTGGCTTCAGACACAACTCTCTATTCATACCTGCTTTTGACCCTAGATAAACCATTGTGCCTGAGAAGGACGGTCTTCTCTGTAAAATACAGATGATTCTAGCATGCCCTTCTACCAGATACCCATAGGCATAGGTTGGATAATACCTATGATGTTAGAGGAGTGGTGTCACATGTAGAAAATACCTCCAACCAAATTTCCTTCCTCTTATCAACTTCTTTGAATCTGCTACAGTCAGATCCCAGCACACAGTCCCTACTGGTTTGTGTGTTTTTGTGTGTACATGCACACTCTCCCCTATGTGAACACATGTGTTCATCAGTGCTCACATTTTGGAGTCCCAGAAGAACTCTAGTAATAGCTTGGGCAATAGCTTCCCAAGATCTTAGGCTTCTAATTTTCAATGAAAACCCTATAGAAGTGATTGGATCTTGTCCCTTGATGGTCAGAATCCACCCTTACCCTTAGAGACTGACTGTCCTGTGATGTTAAGCCATTACCTTCTTTCCAAAGGCAGTGATGTCCATTCAGTGGATTGGCATGACCCGGGATCCTCCTCAGACAAGAACATGGGGAGATGTCTCCTCTATAGGATATCAATGATCACCCTCATCCCAATACCATTTCCATGTCTATAGCCACTGCCTTCTAGACAACCTTTTCCTGAGCCACCAGTGAATGGCTATGTGTATCCAAGTCCCCACCTTTGAGGACACTCAAAGAGCTGGGTTCATGCCCAGTAAGCCTTCCTACCAATCTGATCCTGGGCAAGGCACGGACCCTGCAGGGATCATCACCTTCTCCTCTCAGGGGTACCGTTGGTTCCCCAAATCCTCTGTACAGATCCTTGTGCAACCCCCTCCACTGAGTGTGATCTGGATTTAGTGATTCACTTTCATTCCACAGAACATGGCACCATGACCCAAAGGCCCTGCTGAGATTTAGTTTTAAAAGCTGATTGCTCAGCCCCATGTTGACTCTGACCCATGTTCTCTATCAGATCCTCATACTGGAGTACAAGCTCTTAGGTTGAACTGTGACACAGACATAGGAACTTGGCCTAGCACTGTTGGTCAACAACAGACAGAGGAACTCAGGTCTTTGAGATGGGACATATATAACCAATGCCCCTAAGTGAGCTCAGGTTCTCAGTGAGGCAGGTCCTCTCTTGTTGTTGAAAACAGCCCCAAACTAAAGAAAGACTCTGGAAGGAGCCCTCAGATGAGCACTTCTTTATTCCTGATCCTTGAGACAGAGAGACTGTGTTTGTGGGTTCAGCCACTGAGTATGAGGAAATGTGGTCACACAGCACTGGGAGAAGGGCACTGATACTGTTGAACTGCCCCCGGCCCTGGCCCTCCTACCCTCTCTCTCTCCTCTCTTCCTCAGCTTCCTCTGGCCACCCTGTCCTCCTTTCTAACCTCCACTCTGGGAACATCAAAGTATGCCTCTGAACCTCTACTCCATAGTGTCCTCTGCCAGGCTGAATACACTCAGATTTGTGCAGGGCTGTCTCCTTCTTTTCCTGCTACAGGAATTCTCAATGTCATCTCAGAATAGCCTTGTCATACACCTCACCTGGTGGAGCTCAGGACTTAGATGTAGTCTCTTGCTCTTTTGCTATGGAACAATTCCTCCTATCATTCACAATTTTGTTTCTTGCTTGTCCATCTTATCCTCTAGACCCTGAGCTCTTAGAGGGAGAACCTGCCTAGCTGATAAGCACTGGTACCATCTGAGTGTGCAGTGCCCAGTGGCTGAATGAACAGGAGCCTGGATCCATCCCAACACCAACCAGCTCCATTGTTTGAGCCTCATTGATTTTTCTCATGTGCAAATCCTTTTGTTTTCTTTCATTTTGTTTTTTAAGCTAACTATGCCTGACGTGGGCATAGTTAAACTCATAAACCTGAGATCAAGTATCCTACTGTCTGAGGAAGCCAGGTACCTCTTTGGTCATTTTTAAAGGATTTAGGCTGATAACTTTTGAAGTTAACTTGGTCACTTCAACATGTTTTAGGTATATTACATTATGCTAAATTACCAAGTAACTCCCCAAATTTTGGTAGTATGTCACCGCAGATTTCCCCCCATGATGGTGATGAGTGGCTCTTCAAATTAAGAGACTGAAATCCTTTATGTGGTCTTTTAAGAATGCAGATTTCCTCCACCATCAGCCTTCTCACTCCCTGGGTTGTCATGCACCTCTGACACCATCAGCACAAGAAGAAAGATACAAAGAAATACACACAGGAGGGTGTTTCCAGCCAGGTCTTGAACGCCTAAATGTAAACTTTTATGCTCAATCATTTATTTATTTTTTTGGTATTTATTTCTTTATTAGAGGGGAAAGAGCACAAGAAGGAGGGGAGGGGCAGAGTGAGGAGAACCAGAGAGATGCTGAAGTGAGGAGGACAGTGTTTGGCTGATATAGACCTGTGGAGGGAACACCTTAGGCCTCACAGAGCAATTCTCCATCAACTGGTAAGCCGTGAGTATTCAGTACTCTCTCAAATATCTGTGCCCATGACCTGCCTCTCAGGGGAGACCTTCCAGGGATTGCTTTATGGACTCAGAGAACACTGAATCGTGGGAAAAGTTTTCCTTATTTAGGAGGGACATGAAAAGACAATCATGGTGGTGATACTTTCACTTCTTGGACCAACAGCACAAGCCACAGAAGATCTTGAACCACTTCAAGAGCTACTCTAGCTCCCACTGTGATGCCTGTGGCAGCTTCAGAACACAAGTGGTGTGGGTGGGAATAAGTTGTGCTGGTGATATGTCTGTGGATACAGCAGAGGGGAGGTGCCTACTGCAAAGATTTTATCAACAACGAACTGCATGATTGAAACACTTAGAGTCCACTACTGTGGGGGACATTCCTGGCTTAAATTTGTTCAAGTGGTGAAGCAGGGTGGAATCCCAGGTGTGACAGCATGATCTCAGAATCCCAGGGGTCAATAGAAGAACCGGTGGGGCCCGAATGCTTCAGAGTTCCCAGACATAAGTTAGGGAAAAAATGGCTGAAAATCACGAAGCCAGGTCCTGGCTTTCTGCTCTGTGTAGCCCTATACCCTAAACCACAGCATGGTTGGGTATTCACTTTCCTGGGAGGGGTCAAGCAAAAAAAAACTGAAGCATGGCAACACCTCCAACACCCTGAAGGTATGGTGTGGGTCTGTGCCACAGGAATCCATAGAAATTGGAGTTGGTGATGCCTGGGTGGTTCAGTTGGTTAAGCAACTGCCTTCAGCTCTGGTCATGATCCCAGAGTCCTGGGAGCGAGTCCCATATTGGGCTCCCACCTCCATGGGAAGTCTGCTTCTCTCTCTGACCTTCTCTCCTCCCATTCTCTCTCTCTCTCTCTCAAATAAATAAATACAATATTTAAAAACAAAAAAAATATGAAGTTAGGACTCAGTCATGTGCCTGAGATAAAAATGCCTTTTCACTGGCAGGGTGAACACAGAGTTCTGACAGAAACTGATAAGTTTAGACTGGTGGATCATTTTTTTTTCTTTGAAGGTTCACTGAAGAGCTGGGGTGCAAATTTCCAGCTGCTGGGTAGAGAGCAGGGTGCTGCAATACTCATCTCACCCATTGGTGCTGCAAGACTTCAGGGAGTAATTCAATACCACATATTGGAATCCAGAGATGCTTACACAGGGGCCTGTCTCTGCTGCTTAAGAGAGCTGCTTTTGCACTAGTTTAGGTACACTTGAGTATCAGAGCAAGAGGTCTCTCGCCTTGAAGACCATCATGAACGGCTCACTCCTCTCAAGTTTAGTGATAATAGAGGGCTGCAAAGCTTTAGAGCTTAGGAAAAACACTAAGTAGCATTCTTTGTATTTTTATTTTGTAGGATTTTAAATTTTTTTTCAGGTTTTCATATTTTTCATCTCTTATTAAATAATTTTTTATTAGAGGGGGTTGGGCAGAGGCAGAGAATCTTGAAGCAGACTGACTGCCTGCTGAACACAGAAAGCAACTCTGGGTATGATCCCAGGTTGACTTCAGATCGGCCTGAGCTGGATCTCAACAACTGTGCCACCCAGGCTTCCCTCCAAGTGTAGCTTTAATTGAGAAGAAATTAAAATAGGATCAATCCTAAATATGTATGAATAAAAAGAACGAGTAGGAGAAAGAAGGGAAAGAAGAAAGGCAATAGCAGAGGAAGAATAGTCAAGGAGTAATATGAATTTTACTCAACGTGGCATGAGACAAAACTAGAAAAAAAGAAAGAAATTAATAGTAGTATCTTTGTGGTATGACCAAATGTGTTTTGTATTTATTCTACATGCTTGAAAAAATATCTACCTATTTTTTAAACTATGCATGAATTATTTCAATTTTTATCTTTAATATTGAAAGAAAAGATGTGCTATAATTTACTTTCACAAATGTCTTAGGACTTCTGGAAGGAATTCTCTTCAACCACACTGCATCGCCAAAGGTCATGAAGGTGATCCTCGACTGTGTTCTGGAACATGAAACAATAATAGTAGACATTCCTGCATCATGTTTGTTACTTTGATTGTCCTTGCCACAATGATAAGTACTAATTAATTTAGTTATGTACATATTAAGTATCTTTCTCTCTATCACTTATCAACTCCAAGGGGGCAGTCACCTTTTCTGTTTTATTCACCAATATAGAATCAATTGCCTAGCACAATGACACATTAGGTAGGAACTAAATAAATACCTTGGAATGAATAAATATGTAAACCAAGAAAGTGAAATTCTATCAGAGCTTAGAAGTATAATTGAAAATCTATAAATATGAAATAAAGATTGATTAATTGGAGCAAACGGTTGCAAATTTGTTGTCACAAAATGGGCCATTAGTGTCCAGATTTTTTTTCTTTTTACTACTCTTTCATTATTATTTTTCACTAAGATTTGCTATTCCCCAAAGTGAAAAATAGCCATATCGTCTGAGAAAAGAATAAATAATTGTTTTAGACATAGTGTAAACACCAGAACCAGCACTAAGTTGAGGCAATTGATGCATCCCGAGCACAGGCTGTCAGGAGACATGCACACCTAGGTTTGCGCAAGCCTCACCCATGAACCTTCATGACACTGCAAGTAATTGGCCCCTTAAATTTTGTACCCTAGGGGCCTCACTTGTCTCATTCTCATATCTCTGCTAACTTATCTATTATTTATTCTTTCTATAAACTTATCCTTCAAAGAGAAATCTCAACTTGCCAACAATGGGTCATGAATGTCCATTTTTCACACACAAATTTCTTTCCATCTCTTGACTGCCTTCCAGACCCACATAAGAAAACTTCGAGGTTGTTGACAACTATCTATTTCCTTTCCTCCTATCCATACTGCTAATTGTGACCAAGCTGACTGGCTGCATTAAACATTTTTGTTATTCAGCCTTAGCTGGTCTTTAATGAGACTTGTTATTCTTTTATTCTTCATCACTTTGTGCAGGCCAGAGATTACAAATGAGGTGCTGGGTCTCAGTGCATAGACACCTTTCTTTGACTTCAACATACTTAATGGTAACTACTTCTCAACACTTAAAATTGTCAATTTTACATGAAAATCCAGATGTTTAAAATCTCAAAAATGAAAAAAAAAACATATTTTAAAAAGATTTTCTTTTATTTATTTTAGAGAAAGAGAGGATGTGCATGTGCATAATTTGGAGGAGGGGCAGAGGCAGAGGGAAAGGAACAGAAACATAAACAGACCCCATGCTGAGTAGGGAGCCCCACATAAGACTTTATCTCACAACCCTGAGATCTTGACCTGAGCCAAAACAACAAGTTGGATGCTTAATCAACTGAGTCACCCAGGTGTCCCATAAAACACATTTAAAAAAAGAAAAAGAAAAAAGAAAATCCGACAAGTGTCTTTTAACACATGGGTCCAGGCAGCTGGAGCTTTCTTAACATTCAGCTGAAATAAATGACTTTCTAAGAACCTGCCACTGAGCTTACCACAGATAAAATGTTTCTTCTCAGTTTTTTATTAATTTGAGACATCCGAATTTTCCAATGGTACCTAGCCCTCATATATGAAAACTCTATTGACAGTGGGATGGGGAGACCCCCCTTTCTAGCAAATGTAATTTATTGTTCAACTCACTCCAGAAAACACAGGATCCCAAACCTTTCCACATTATGTTTATAGACACAAACTCCTCAGGCTAAAAAATGCCCCATTTACATTCCAATCACCCTTAGCACTGGCATTGTTCTTTTTATTTCATTTTTAATTTTTTTAGGAAAAAATTACTGTAGTATGATTAACTATGTTAATAAAATAGTATGATTATACTGTGTTATACTAGTTTCATGTGTATTATAGAGTGACTTAATAATTATATATATTACTGGATGCTTACAATGATAAACGTAGTCACCATCTGTCAGCACACTGCATTGTTACAGTATTATTGACCATATTCCCTATGTTGTACTTTATATTTCTGTAGCTTCTATATTTTGTAACTGAAAAAAAAATACCACTTTATCCCCTTTATCTATTTTACCCATTCTCCTACCCATTTTCCCTTTGGCAACTACCAGTTTGTTCTCTGTATTTAAGAGTTTGTTTGGTTTTTGTTTGTTTTTCAGATTCCACATATAACTGAAATCGTATGGTACTATCATTTTTATAGTATTGTCACTCCTCTTAAACTTCACATGTCTTGTATTCTAAAATCTGTTCCACAGGAGGATGGAGAAATTACCATACTTGTATTGTAAGGACCTATTTAGCCAGAGCAGTTCCATCTGGTTAAACAGTGATTTTGTGGTTTATGCAGTAAAATTTAAACTGATCCTGCCCCCCCCCCCAAGGAGCTTACATAAAAACAAGTCCCAGAAAACAGTCCCAGGTAACAAAGCCCAAATACAAGGAAGGGTCAGGCCAGATGGAGGTATCCAATCAGTGGGGGTGCATACTTTCTCCCTAGCTACCAAGGAGTATGGGCTCCGCCCTTTGCGCACCAATTCTGACCAAGGTGTTAGGCTAGTTCAAACATCTACTATAGGGTATATTGTAATTCAATTGGTCACTTATGTGTGACCTAGCATGACTGTGCAGCTTTCTCTGTGCATTGCAATCTCATTGGCCACCTGTGCATGGCCAGGCCCAACAACATGGCCTTTCTTCTTAAAAGCTAGTCTTTAAGGCAGGGAGGAGTCGCCCCTTTGCAAGAGAAGGCCCTGAAAGGCCGGTTTTATTCTCGATGCTTGGCGCAAAATAAAGCTTTGCTTGACCTTTGCTTTGTATCAGTCTTGCTCCTTTGATCATGGACCCATTATTGGGGGACCTAACAGTATCCCATGTAATAAATATGCATGTAATATATATACACACACAGTATCCAGGATAGATGGTTAGATCCTGTGAATAAGAAAGTGTGAAAGTTGAGAGCTTTGGAGTTAAAAACTGAAATTCCAGTGGATCCCTGGTTCAAATTTCAACGTTACTCATTCCTATCTTGCTGGTCAGGAGTCACACCTATAATGTCTTCACCGAAGTATTCCTCCAGCCAACAATTCTTATTATCTCCAGATCGTGCTTTTCTTGTGTTTTTCAGTGTGGATAGGCTGACAATTTTCTGAGTATTCAAAGTCTAATTCCTTTTTGATTAACAACTGTTTAACAATTCCTTGTTAAAATCATCTCTATGCTCTTGCACTGTACTATAAACTGTAACAAAAATCCAGATTGCATCTTCGACATTTTTTTCCTAGATATCTCATCAGGTAATTATTTTAGTTCATCACAAGTAAGTTCCGTTTTCCAGAAAATACTAAGCACAATTAGCCAAGTGCTTTACCTCTTTATAACAAAGATCACCTTTCCTCCAGTTTCTAATAACATTCTTCATTCCCATTGGAGACCACATGAGCATCACCTTTAAGGGTTCATACTTGTACTGATAGTCTCTTCAGGTCAATGTAGGTTTTTCTAACATGCACCTTGCAACTCTTCCAGCCTTTCCCCATCCCACTTCCACAAAGTTACTTCCATATTTGTAGGTATTTATTACAGCAGCTCCCTAGTTCTTAATGCCAAAATCTCCATTCGGTTGCTAGGGCTGTGTTAACAAAATTCCAGCCATCAGGCTGGGTGGCTTAAACACAAGAAATTTATTTTTTCAGAATTCTGGAAGATGGGAGTCCAAAATTAAAGTGTCATATAGTTTGGTTTCTCCTGAAGCTTCTCTTCCTGGCTTGGAGACCAGACCTTCTTGCTGTGTCCTCACATGGTCTTTACCTATGCAGGTTTATCCTTGGTGTCTCTTCCCATTATTATAAGGACACCTGACTTATTGAATAAGATTGGATTAGGATTTAATTATGATTTCATTTAACCTATTCAATTATGATTTAATTTAACCTAATTGTTTCTTTAAAAGTTCTATCTTTTTAAAAAGATTTTATTTATATATTTGACAAAGAGAGATCACATGTGGGCATAGAAACAGGCAGAGAGAGAGGGAAAGCAGGCTACTTGCTGAACAGAGAGCCAAATAAGGGACTCAGTCGCTGGACCCCATGGAAAAAATGTGTGTGTATGTGTGTGTGCGTGTGTGTGTTTGTGTGTGTGTAGAGAGAGAGAGACTATATATATAAAATGTATAAATGGAAGATGCCAATAATATATAGATAGAAGCTAGATAAATGATAGATAGATAGATAGATAGATAGATGATAATGGGCAATTGGTCACACAATTATGGTAAACAAGAAGTTTCATGATCTGCCATCTGCAAACTGAAACCCTAGGAAATCTAGTGGATAATTCTAGTTGGAGTTCAACAGCCTGAAAATGGGGGAGCCAATATTTAAACCATAATCTGAAAGCAACAAAACATACAATTTGATGTCCCATATCAGGAGTGAGGCAAAAAAATGAGTGACTTCCTGCTTCCCTCACCTTTTGTTCTGTTCAGGCCTCAGGATATTGAATGAGGTCCACCTACATTGGGCAGGGCTATTTAATGAGCTTATAGATTAAATGCTATTCTTATCCAGAAACACCCTCATAAGCACACCAAGAAACGGTCATTAATATGAGCATCCTAAGACCAATCAAGCTGACACATATGATTAAGCATCAAAGTGTCCTAATAGGATAATATCTGGTAGGTCTCTTTCAAATTAGAAATCTATAAAAATGATCTCAGGGTTCTAGGATTGAGCCCTGCATCAGGCTCTCAACTCAGCAGTGACCTTGCTTCCTCCTCTCTCTCTGCATGCCTGTGTGTCTACTTGTGATCTCCCTCTGTCAAATAAATAATATTTTAAAAATGAATGTGCTTGGTGCCTTGTATCATTTGCAAATGAGTGACTTTGATAGTAACTAGAAGTACCATAAGTTTAGAAAAGAAGGACATGTCTGTGTCTGGATTGGTCTAGAACAATCTCATGGATTATAAATAACCTTAGTTTGATTCTGAAGATAGATAGAATTTAAAAAATTGAAACTGATTGGGAAGGCTGTTCTAGAGGAGGGAAATTTCTGATTAATAATGGTTGCATATATGTATTATAAGTGGAGTTCTACTAAAAATAGTAATGCATATGCAGCTGAGGTCTAATTCCATCAAAATCTGGGTCTGGATCTAATTCCCCCCTTCTATGTGTACCATATCCCTTGGAACTCTATAGAAAATATGAAGTGGTGTGTGTGTGTGTGTGTGTGTGTGTGTGTGTGTACACTAATAAGTTCACGCATGAAGTCGCGTGAAGATACTGTTTCATTGTGTGCTTTTCTGCTGACTATGGAGAGTAGAATCAAGTGCAAAATAATAAACGTGTAGAGAAAAGGATATTACTATATTAATGGATATGCTTTCAAATATATTCCAAATAACGGTGTTAGGGGCTTAGAGGAAATCTCATTGCACTTGCTAACTTTTCTAATGCAGGTCAGGTGAATAACCTGTCTCCTGAGAGGATAACAATATGCTGAGTAAGACTGAGTGAGAAAAGCCAACACTGGGAAGGAAATAATCACCCTTCTCTTCCCTTTTTGTGTTTCACAATGATGTGAAGGCTAAGTGCTTAGCCTAAGTAGGGTGTTTATTGAAATCATTGGCATGGCAAGCGTAAATATGAAATGATACACTTACTTATTTGTCATTTCTAGTTATTTTTATGGATATTATATATATATATATATATACATATATAATAACCATATATATTCAAATATATATACGGCAATGATTCCTGCTGGTGCTATTATTTTTCATGGGGACTTTCAGTACATTGCATTGATCTATCTATCTATGATCAATGTTTATATTGATCTATGAACTTAAAATTCATATGTGTCCAGATTTCCATTCTTCCTAATACCTACCATTGCAGCTCCATTTCTAGGGTAACTTTATTTCCTACTTGCTTTCTCCCTATTCCATTTTGTAGTCCCATTTATCCAATGGCTTATTCATTATTCATTCAATAAGGAAAATTGAGAGAAGACCTTATTGAGAGAGAAAGGAGAATAAATCAAGGAGAAAGGTGGGAAAGAAAGAGAAATCTCCCTCAGAAACTTTTGTTCTGGGCTCTAGAAATTTTCATAGCTTATGCTTTCTGCAGAGAGTTGCAGAAAATAAATTTGATGAAAAAAGAAACTACCAATCATATCCCAAGAAAAATGTCATTATTATACCCTTACATAAACAAACAAAAAACCTGTAGAGGTCAAGCCTCAAAGATGGCGAGAGAAGCAGATTCAATACCATCAGGGATGATGAGTCCTTTTCAAGGGGGGCTTCCTCTTTCATGAAGGACACAGTCTTCCTGTCCCTATTGCTACTAGTCTAGTGATATAGAGGATACAGATTTCCATATCTGGGACTTTTTCTTTTCACATGAATAATTGAAAGCCCACATTAATCTTTTCATCTTGTTTTCAATGATCCTTGAGATAATGTGTGGCCATTATATATTTTTGCAATAACCATAATGTGTGATTTCCTCCTTGCCTTTGGCATCATGTCATGAAACAAATACTAACCTAGAATTCATAACACTCTAGGTTCAAGCCTTATTCCTTTTCTTAAGTCTATGACCCTGGAAAGCCATCCAAGACCTTTTAACTTCAGTTTCCATCACTGACAAAGAGAATGATAATACTATGTTCTAGAATGATATGAAGCTTAAATTAAATTAATGTGTATGGACACACTTTTTAAAATTTTAGGTGTTATTGTAAGATCAATATATCGATCATATTTAAATTAAAAAATTAAAACTAGTATATTTCAAATATTTTAGAATTAGCAACTCCTAAAAAAAACTCCTAGAAAAACTATTAAATAAGGAATACTGTGATTGCAGATAATTTCAATCATTTTAAAAGTTCGAGTATGCCGAAACCCCAGTAAATTGATTTTAATTATTAGTCAATGAGATGAGCAAAAACCATGATAAAATAATTAAATGGGATAATTCTGCCTCCAGTAAAAATATGTCAGTGGCCTCAGAGCAGACTATTACAAGAAAAGGTAATCTTAGCAAGACTTTTCCTGAGATATAAATAGACACATAGAATTGCACACTTGAAATATAATCTCATCACGACAGTGATATTATTATCAATTATCAATAATATCAATTGTCAATTATTAATATTAACCATTGATAGTTGATTAATATTAATTAAATAAGCAATTGATTAATGATTTAGTATTAATTAAATTAATTGAATAAATAGATAATTAATTATGATGATCATAATATTAATTCTTAGGATTAATAATTGTGATAAGGCTATCAGACTGAATTGTGAAGGTACAAAGACAGCAGGTTGCTGTGAAAAAGTTGGAGTCTTAGAACCAAACATCTATGGTTTCCATGTTAGTTATTTAACATTGGGCATGTTACTGACATTTCTCTCTGGAAAGGAATGCCATTTCCCATGCCAGGCTTCCATGAAGAGGTATCTTACCTTTGCATATTCTGGCCTTCCCCCGCTTCTTCTTTCATTCCACCCTAGTAAAAATGAAGTTGATATAACTAATTGGTTATTTGGGAAGGAATAAATAGATACTTGGTTTAATTTCACTCTTTTCTTTTTTGCTATTAACCTTATCCTTAAGCACTTGTTTTCCTCCATTTCTCTATATTGCCCATAATTGGGAGGATAAATCTGCCAGGGTCTGAGGTTCAGGATTAGCAGGAGCATTTGGCACAACTACGAGAGTCATTCTTGTCAATAAGTCCCTATTTTTATTTTAATCCTTATTTTGAGGTCTTGACTATTTTTTTCTCAGCTTCTTCAGATTACACTAGGGTAAGGGACTAATAATAGTAATTTTGTAATGGCTTTGATAAAACCCCAACATTAAATGTATCAGCCAGA
This sequence comes from Mellivora capensis, assembly GCA_004024625.1. Lineage (NCBI taxonomy): Eukaryota > Metazoa > Chordata > Mammalia > Carnivora > Mustelidae > Mellivora > Mellivora capensis. Next base: position 24,176 of record PISX010012857.1, read on the forward strand.
AATACTGAAAATTAAAACTGAAAGAATGGAATTTGGGAGAGCAAATTATGTACATGGAAAGCTTTGTTGGTTTAAGGATATGTAATTTGGGTCTTGGTGCTCTGACTGGTGATTTATAGAGGTCAGCATTAGGTTCATATGTGTTTTTACATTCTGTGAGCGATTAAATTGAAATATTTTAGCCCAACCTCGTGGTATTTTGGTTGCGGTAGATGATTGTAGCTTGCAGTTTTGTTTTGTTTTGTTTTCCAAACTTAAATGGCTCTATTTTCCGGGACACAGAAATTTAGACAAAGGTCCCTGGGCCTCAGGAAAGATTCTCAAGAAGGGATATCAATGAGAAGGGTCCACGAGAGATGAAATCAGAGATAGAAAGTGGGCATCTCAGCAAACTGGGATGGGGCCTCTCAGTTCTCAGCAGAGGGGCAGAGTCTGGCAAGGACTCAAAGCTCCAGGGCTTAGAAAGGGCAGACTTCCAGAATCAGGAAGCTGCAGCCTCCTCTTCTTTTTCTTTTTCTGGCTAAGGCAAATGTGCCGTTGGAAAGAAGAGTACAGGCCTCTTAGGCATTAGTGGGAAAAACAGTATTTGCTGCTTCTAAATTGCCACATAGTGAATTTCTGCATGTGTCTCAAAGCACTACTGGGTTTTTAGCTTTAAACTGTTACTGCCAGATATCTCTGCATCAGATTAATCACATTCCTTTCTGCACATTGGACCCAGGAAAATAAGTGTAGGGAGACAAATCATGAAGATTTTCCACACACTCAAAATCATCTCCTACTTCAGAGTTTCAAGGTGATATTAAATTGGTTAACTCCAAATTGGGGGAGAAATCTTTGCTAGGAGGCAGGTTTCTTGGCAGGAGGCACCGGAAATGTCCACTATGGCACAGGATTGAGAATGAATATTTACAAGAAATTCTGCCCCTGGCATCTGATCTGCCACATTTGCAAACTTCTAAGCTTCATAGGCAGGCTAGGCGTCACTTTCAGAGATGGGAGCCTGGGTGCCTAAATGGATGATTTCCTCAGAAATGTGATTGCAGAGCACCAAAATTAACTCCTTGCTGCCAGATTTCTCCCAACTGAGGTTAAATTCACACATCATGGATTTAGAACTCCTAGAACAGACTGACTGGTGTCCTGGCAAGGCTACAACCAAGAAATGTTTCTCACTCACTCAATAGGAGCTTCTTCTCCAGTCTTTGGCATCATTAAATACTGGGTTCTGGGGACAATTCACCCCCCCCTGTGGACAGTTTGTAGAAGTATCAATTGGCTAGTTACCTTAATTTAAGGAGTATGATGATTTTTGTGTCTCATTAATTATTTTTTTTAATTTTAAAAATTTTTTAAACATATAATGTATTTTTATCCCCAGGGGTACATGTCTGTGAATTGCCAGGTTTACACACTTCACAGCACTAACCATAGCACATACCCTCCCCAATGTCCATTACCCCATGCCCCTCTCCAAACCCCCCTCCCCCCAGCAACCCTCAGTTTGTTTTGTGAGATTAAGAGTCACTTATGGTTTGTCTCCCTCCCGATCCCATCTTGTTTCTTTTATTCTTTTCCTATCCCCCCAACCCCCATGTTGCATCTCCACTTCCTCATATCAGGGAGATCATATGATAGTTGTCTTTCTCTGATTGACTTATTTTGCTGAGCATGATACCCTCTAGTTCCATACACGTCATTGCAAATGGCAAGATTTCATTTCTTTTGATGGCTGCATAGTCTCATTAATTTTTGAATTGCTTAAAATTGAGGCCCTACAAGTTGCAGTTGACCTAATACAACTTCTTATTGACTTATTCCAGACAGAAGCAGCGTATGCTGTAGTTGCTGATAGGACCAAGATTTACTCAAGTATGAAAAACCCTTCTAGTTCAGACTGAATTAAAGAAGGTGGAGAGGAAGTGCTTCTTTTTCTTCAAATTTTGATCAAAAAGGTAAGAATAAGTTGATTTTTTGAGTAAGATTACATATGTAGAGTTAAATTTCTTTCTTCAAATTTCTCAGGGAGGGTGTATTCAAATGTTAGGATCTTGAATTTCGCATCATGGAATCACTTAATGGCATTTAATCTCTCTGCAGTCTGTAATAAATTATGTTATATGGTTGGACATAATACTATTGGGTAAGAAATAGAATAGAAAGTGACTCAGGCTTTGGGGTCTGAGTGGGTCGGATTGGGTTTAATTCATACATTATTTTGATCTATTTTAGATCTTTGGAGACAGACTTTATATTATCCACCTTTGATCCCAAGTGAATGTTCAAAACATAAATGCTTATTGTGTGTGAGAGAGATCTTGAAAAATAGGAGACTGTCCAAACACACTGCTGATCACTTCATTTGAGAGACAAGGGCCAAACTCCCATTTTGTTAAACTTCATATATTTATGGGAATTAAAAAGTGGAGTAACCCTTTTCTCAACTCCTGATTTCTATGATGAGAGAATTTCCTTGAACATTTCTCTCCTCTTACTCCATACCCTCCACTTCATTAGTCCCCTCAGAGAAGGAATAACAGCTACGCTGCCTGTGTTCAAATCCTGCCAACACCTCTTAGTAACTATGTGACATCAGACAAATTTATTTTGTCTGTGCCTCCCATTTGTCACTTCTGCAATGCGGACATTAATGGTTTCTGATTTCTGAACTTACTCTGTTGGATTGGACCAAATACAATATGTAAAGTGGTTATAACAATGTCTGTTCACACAAAGCACTATATATTTGTTGAATTTAAATAATCTAAAAATTTAAATAATTTAATTCAATCAATTTAAATAATACTTGTTCAAATTTTGAAGATTGCTCTGCTTGTTTAAAGGGATTGAAATGAAAAAGAGACTAATTTTTTCACTGTTTATATGTTATGAATTTTCCTTAAATGATGACTTAGTATGTCCCCTTATTCATTATCTTAATATGAGAATGAGCAAACTATACATTATTTGAGAGCATTGGTGAGCAGGAAATTCTGGGAATATTGAGACTTTCATGTAACGATCATTCCATTTATTACCCAATCAAAATTATTTGAGATGAATGTTTGGTTGAAGATTCTAGATTTTCCCTAGAATATCTAGGAGTATAGGAGCAGGTATGAAATAGATAACCAGGAGACTGGTAAAATCAATGATTAGGGAATTCCAGTAGGAATTCCAGATAACATTAAAGACCTACAGAAGACTAGCAGTCATGACAGAAAGTGATAATGAGCTCATGGGAAGCAAAATTATGAGGAGAACATAGCACATGGAAATCATCCTTAAAATGCTATAATCAGTGTTACCATATTTATGATACTCAGGATCATCATTATATGACCCCAGTTAAAATTATCATTATCACAACATAACCTACCAATACATAGTTCCCAGCACTGAGCAAGTTCATATCAATATTGTTTGAATGGAACTGATAAAATAGTGGGACATCAATAATTGACTGCATTTTATTTTTAAAAATCTGGAGAACTTTGTGGAGGTTTTGACTACTTGTGATATATAGATAAGTGAGGTAACATATGTGAACCCTCTTTGCAGATGGGAAGGTACTTATGTAAGTGCTATTTCTGAACTTAACATTACTTTATATCTTGCAAGGTCATAGCAATATAAAATAGTCATTTACAGTATATATCACACACACACACACACACACACACACACACACACACACACGTAAGTTGGTAAAGTGCTAAATCACTGTTCTGTCTGTAGGAGAGAAATAAGATAATCTTACATTTGTGTGTGTTCAGCCAAACTCTGATAGATGAGGGATCAGGAAGGGGGCATTATTAACACTCTCAAGAAGACCAAATCTCTTTTGGTAAAGATCTATGTTTATTTAGCTTCTGAGAGAAAAGCCCTGAGCCAAGGTTTACATTTATATATTTGACTTCAAGGAGTGTACCAGCTCACATAAGGTGAACCTATGACCTGAATGATTTGCCTTGGTTTCATTAATACAATCTCAATCCCTGTGCATTTTCTCTGAGGTAGTAAAAGAAAGTAAAATCTTTTTACTTAGGATGAGACCTTTTGTAAACCCTGGGATATTCTTTAAAGATGGTATTGAGGTTTTTCTTTGGGGTTTAATGGCTCAATATGTTGAAAATACATTATAGTCTAATTTACTTAGGATTCTGTTCCATTCTTTCAGACATCGGGGCACTAGATAAATTACTTCATATTTTAATAGATAGAATTCATTATAGTAGTAGGGAGGGGGAGCTGAGAAAGACATTTACTAGCTGGTCTCTAAGCATTTGTAAAGTTGATAAATTCTATGTGCATTTAACAAAGCACACTTGTGGGTGTAACAAGAGCTTTACTTTCCTGTTTTGTTTCTACTCAAGTATGTGCAAAGTCGTAATGGATAAATCACTTTGAGACCTACCCTATAGGGACAACACCACACCTGCCATTGAGAATGATGTGTTAATCATCTTTCAGTGTAGGGGGACTTTGTGTTTGCAGTTGAGAATAAAGATCATGTAAAGGAAAATAAATACATCTTTTTATTATGAGCTATTACCCAGACATTAGCTGTAGACTTTAAAAACCCCACATTGCCCTTTTATTCTCTAATTCTGCTTCAGGTTGAATCTACTATCGATATGAACAAAAATTGAAATATGAGTGATTATTATGTGTCAGATACATAACTGTATCTGTTTTCCCATGTGTTGTTTCATTTAATGTGTACTAACTTCCTGTTATAACCCAGCTTACCTATGATAAAACACAGAATCAGAGGATTTCACATAATGTTTTGCCGAAATTAACCACAATTAAGTCTGTATGGTTGTCTCTTTCATAAAAATCAGTTTGCAATCTGCTGAGACATCTAAAAAAGGTGGTGCTCTTTTGACACTCTGTTGTTGAACTTTATAGATAACCATGGGAGAGCGGGTCCAACATGGACACAAAGGAAGATCTTGAACTCACCTCCATGCAAGGACATACCAAATTTATAGCTACGTATGGAATAATTCCCACTGAAAAAGGACTTAAACTAGCTGAGTGGCTCCTTCCACAGCTAGGAATAAAAAGACCACTTTAAGAAGAGTGTGAGAGATAGAGGTAAAGTTTTGCCTAAAACCCCAACCCAGCACACGACACACAATAAGGAGGGAGGTCATAGTTATGGAACTTCTCTCCAAGAAGTGAGAGGTTTGTGTCCCACATCAGGCACCCTAACCTTTGAGACTTGCATTGGAAAGACAAGTCTGGCTATAGAAACAAATAAGCTTACACCCACTTGGTCTGAGGGGCTGTGGTGATCTGAGATATTCCTCTTTTTTTCTTTTTTAGGATTTTATCCATTTATTTGAGAGAGAGAGAGAGAGATCATGGGAGTGGGGGAGAGGGCTAGAGGGAGAGAGACAGGCAGACTCTACACTGAGTAAGGAGTCCAAGATGGCCAGATCCCAGGACCCCAGGATCATGACCTGAGCTGAAGGCAGGTGATCCCAAAGCAGACGCTTAACAGACTGGGCCACACAAATGCCCCTGAGACACCCCTTTTGAGGGACTTGTGCATGGACTCATTTCTACTGGGATTCAGCACAAAGGCAATAGTTTGGGAAGTGACAAGATGATAAGTGAAGATGTATTTGCTAATTTTGAAGTATCTCCTGCAGTGGTGGGACCAGTAGAACTTTTAATAAAATGGTTAGTGCCATTTTTGCATTCTCCTTCTATCTTGGTAGTGGTGGTGCCCAAGACATAGTCTTGGTAATGCTGCAGGCATTCCTAGCTCAGAACTCATCTCTGAAGTATATGTCCCCTACTCTAGCACTCTTCTGCTATATCACTAAAGCCTCCAATATGCCCCACGATCATCACTTTCCCAAGTTCTTGCTAAGTGGACAAATGCAGTCCTCCACAGAGGTAATGCTTCTTGATTGCCTGGCTCTAGAGGTGAGAGGGCTGTGTATTTCTGGGCCCCATGCTACTGCGACAATCAGAAAGTCAGTTCAGAATAGGCTATCACACCCAGTGCATTGCACAAAGGCCGATGAAAATTCAACCTTAGTCTACTTATTTAAAAAAAATACTTCTTCTCAAGCTTCAATCTGGAGATATAAACTTCAGGTATTCCACACATTTGGAGGCCACAGAGGTGCTCTCAGGGAATGTGAGCAGGGAGCCACCATTTTTGTGTCATCGCTTGGCCTCACAGAAGCAAACAGATACCTCCCAGAAAGGAACATATACACTCATCTGAAACACCAATTATTGAAAATAAGTGGTGGAGACACCTCCAGATCTCTTGGTCTGAAGATCAACAGAGTCTATGATTGTGGTCCCATAGGACTGTATATGTGTTTACATAAGTTAAAAGCAGTTGCCTAAGGATCTGGCTTCCAGTTAGCCTGAAGCTAAGTGTTGACTGAGATTCTTCCCTTTGGAACACTACAAGTCTTGGTACACCCTCAACAGTTAATACTTAGGAAGAATAAATGAAGCTTCTGAGATGATCACAAAGGTTCGAGAGACTACCAAATGCTATGCAAGTTTTTTTTTTTTAATTTATTTATTTGTCAGACAGAGTGAGCACATGCAGACAGAGTGGCAGGAAGAGGCAGAGGGAGAAGCAGGCTCCCTGCAAGGATCCCGATGTGGGACTCGATCCCAGGACGCTGGGATCATGACCTGAGCCAAAGGCAGCTGCTTAACCAACTGAGCCACCCAGGCGTCCCGCTATGTAAGTTTTAATTATACTTCATCTCCTAAAAAGGGCCGCTCCTTCTCCACTAGGAGAAGTACCTGTTTCACATTATACACAGAAATAAACACAGAGAGTGAGAAAAAATAAAGAAATAGAGATGTTATGTTCCAAATGAGATAAGACAAAAGCTCAGGGGAAGAATAATGGATATAACTAATCTACTTGATAAAAACTTCAAAGTAACAGTTATAGAGATTCTCACCAAACTAGGAGAAACTCACAGGGTGAACACTGTGAGAACTTCAACAAAGAGAAAGAAAATATAAGAAAGTACCAATCAGATGTCTGAGGAATACAACAACTAAATTTAAAAGTACATTAGAAAGGTTCAACAAAAGTCTGGATGAAGCCAACTGATCCGCAAGTTCAACAACAGGGTAGCATAATTCACCCAAACAGGAGAACAAAATGAAAATAGAACTTTAAAACAAGAGGATAGCTTAAGAGATTTATGGGACAATATCAAGTGGAATAATATTCCCATTATAGCAGTTCCAGGAGGAAATGAGACAGAAGGGGCAAAAAAAAACTTATTTGAGGAAAAAAATAACAGAACACTTTCTTGACCTGGAAAGAAAACAGGCATTCAAGTCCAGGAAGCAGAGAGAGCTCCAATAAGGTAAAGAGATCCACACCAAGACATTAATTAAAATATCAAAAGTTAGAGTATCTTAAAAAATGGTAAGAAAAAAACAACTTGTTACATGCAAGGGAAGCCCTATGAGACGATCATCTGATTTTTCAGCAGAAACTATCCAGGCCAGGAGAGAATGGCATGACATAGCCAAAGTGCTGAGAGGAAGAAAGTTCCTTTTGCATGTAGATGAAATTGATTTAAGAGGTATTTACAGAACATACCATATAAAAGTATCAGAATACACATTCTTTATTTTTTAAACGAAAACAAAACAGTGGTACTTTTAAGATCAGTTTTAGGTTCACCCCAAAATTGAGCGGAAACTACAGAGCATTCCCATATATTCCTCATCTCCACAAATGCACAACCTCTCCCACTATCGATATCTAGCATGATAGGATACATTTGTTATGACCAATGAACCTAGGTTAACGTGTCAGTAGCTTCCAAAGTCAATAGTTTGCCTTAAGGTTCACTAATGATGTCATACATCATGTGGATCTTGATAAATATATAATCAGGTGTATCTACCATTATAGTATCATATTGAACATTGTAACCTTAAAAATCCTCTCTGCTCTGTCTATTCACCCTTTCCTCCCCTCTAAACCCTAGCAAACACAGATACTTTAACTGCTTCACCATTCTTTTGGGTACAGAATGTCATGGTGGAATCTTACATATAACTTTCATATTGTCTTCTTTATTTAATAATAAGTTTTTAAATTTCTTCAACATCTGTTCATGGCTTGATAGCAATTTCTTTGTAGCACTGAATCTCATTTGATGTACTGAAGTATTTTGTGTTTTTTTTTTCCTTTAATCAATTTGCCCACTTAAAGACACCTTAGTTGATTCCAAGTTCTTGGCAATTAAAATAAAACTGCACTAACATCCATGTGCAAGTTTGTATGTTGACATGTTTTCAACACATTCAGGTAATTACAAAGACTGTCGTTGCTTGATAATATGGTAAGAGTATGTTTAGTTTTGGAAGAATCCAAAAAAATTTCTCCCAAAGTGGCTATACCATTTCATTCCCACCTTCGATGAGTGAGAGATTCTGTTGTTCTATATCTTTTCCAGCTTTGGAGAACATCTGTATTGGATTGTGTCCATTCTCACAGGTGCGTGGTGCCATATCATTTTTAACTTGCAATTTCCTGCTGTCAGAGGAAGTTGAACATGTTTCCATCTGTTTTGTTGCCAACTATAAATCTCTGTTGAGGTCATTGTTCAGGTCTTTTGTCCAATTTTTAATTGGGTTGTTCATTTTCTAATATTGCATTTTAACGAGTTCTTTATATATTTTGGATAATGGTTATTTATCAGATGTGTCTTTTGTAAATATTTTCTCCCAGTCTGTTGCTTGTCTTCTCATTCTCTTGACATTGTCTTTTGCAGAGAAGAAGTTCTCTTTTTAAAAGATTTTATTTATTTTTTTGACAGACAGAGATCACAAGTAGGCAGATAGGCAGGCAGAGGGAGAGGGAGAATCAGGATCCCCACTGAGTGCAGAGCCTGATGCGGACTCATGACCTGAGCTGAAGGCAGAGGCTTTAACTCACTGAGGCACCAAGGAGCCCCCAGATAATAAGTTCTTATTTTTAACAAGGTCCACATAATCACCTGTTTCTTTCATGGATCATGTCTTTAATGTTGTTTCTAAAAATCATTACCAGACCCCAGGCCATGGATTTTCTCTTATACTATACTGTAGGGGTTCTATATTGTGAATTTTACACTTAGGTCTGTGATCCATTTTGAGTTAATTTTCATAAAGGGTATATGGTCTGTGTCTATTTTTCCCATGTGGATATCTAGTTGCAGCATTATTGGTTGAAAAGACCTTCATTTCTCTAGTATATTGACTTTGCTCCTTTGTCAGAGATCAGTTGACATATTTCTGTGGATCTATCTATGGGCTCTCTACCCCATTCCATTACTCTGTATATTCTTTTACCAGTAACCACACTATCTTGATTACTATAGTGTTATAGTAAATCTGAAAGAAGAGTTTGACCTGTGCTCTGACTTTCTTCTTCTTCAATAATATGTTGGCTATTCTTGATCTTCAGCCCTTTCAAGTACATTTAGAATCAGTTTGCTGATATCCTTAAATTAATTTGATGAGATTTTGATAGGGATTGTGTGGAATCTATAGACCAATTTGAGGAACTGACTTCTTGACCATATTGAATCTTTTTTATCCATGAATATGGAGTCTCTCTCAATTTCCTTTGTTCAATGACACTTTCCATCAGCATTTTGAGTTGTTCTTATATAGATAAAAGGGGTGTTTCAAAAGAGGCCTTTTACCCTTTCTCCTGCTAAAGGCATGAGAAAATTTTCCTCCACTTTTAACTATGTGGACCTGGTAGAACTCCTGGAGGTAAAACTCACAGGTGTATGGAGGATCCCTATGTTTGGATCCCCTTGCAGTTCCGTTTTGTTGAGGGTGCTTCCCCCCCCCCCCATAGAGTTCTTATCACACTAAACCTTCAAGGAATACACTAATTACAGTTTAGGTTTCCAACCCCAGGACTGGTTTCTGTGGAAGTTTCTGCTCTGGAAGGTTCTAATTCTCTGCATCTGCCTGTCTCTGGCTCCAGTTTTAGGAACAGGGATTTGTCCATGAACTCACTCCGAAAAATCTAGGGAGAGCTGCTTATTTTTCAGCTTTTTGCCTGTTAGGATGGAGTGACAATTTCTAGGCTCCTTATTTGTTAGATCAAGCCAGTTATGCTTTTATTTGAGAAAGGGAGAAAAAGAAATGGTGGGTGAGCAGAAAGAGGAGAGGGAGAGGGAAAGTCCTAAGGAGACTCCCCACTGTGCATGGAACCTGGCATAGGACTCCATCTCAGGACCCTGAGATCATGACCTGAGCCAAAACCAAGAGCATGGCCCAGGGGCCCCCAATTATGCTTATTTTTAAATCAACATCTTCAAGTCTCACAAACTCTTATCTCCCTTTTCTTACTTACCTTTCCAATGATCACCAATTAAATCACTCACTGAACAAAGGGTACAAAGTACTTACTAAATTAGATAAGGCCACTGAAAGCTGAAGCGAATTAAATAATAATGTGTAGCCAGGATATATAATGTACCTACTTTCATGGTTTTACCGTCTAGTGGAATAAACCCCAGTGAATTACTTCCATAACTATTACCAGACAGTTCAACCTAGTTAATAAACAATTTGGTCTCTGGATTATATCTTTTGCACGTAGAACACTATATCATATAAGAATATTTTTAAATTTTAATGAAAATTATTTTCAGGACTAAATGAAGCAAATACTAATTTAAAACTGTTGTGGTCCTTGGGAGTAATTTCAGTCATGAATTGCAACAAGTCTGACAATAGTTACAAGAGGAAAATTTGTTCGAACAAAAACCTAGTTGATAAAAATATTCATCATGTGCATTGAAATAAATATTGCTCTTAGCATATATAAAAGGCCTGTCCCTTGTTAGTTTTTTTCCCCTACATGAATGTTTAGTTCCAGGTTTCCACCTTCTTATGTGAAGCCTTTTGCACTTTTGTGTCCATTCAGACAGAGTTCAAGTAAATTTTTTTCTCATTGCCTATTGTGAAATTAGTAATTAATTGTCATAGTTAATGGAAAGCAATAAGACAAAACTGCTTGTAGGTTTCAGAACACATTGATAAATCAAATGAATTAATAGTATATTATGTAAGGAGAGAGATGGCTGGCAAGGAGCCCCAACTCTGATTCAAGTCACCGATGGGCCTGGCTCGGGCTGGGTGGATGACCATGGGCATCTTGGCCTCCTGAGGCCGGGCTGTCCTGCTCCCCACACCAAAGCCCAAACCCGAAGAGGCACTGGACCTGAGCTGGAGCTGCTCCCAGTGGTGATGAGCTAGGCGGCCTGCACATGCTGCTGGGGTGCTGCTGCAGAGTGTGCCAGGGCTGAGGTTCCCTAGTAGAGGGCAGACCTTTGGCTGCTCATACCCGCCTGAGACCATGGTACCCTGCTGTAGCTTGCTCATATCTGCCTGCCCCCAGCCCTCCCCCACCCATCCACCTGTGATGGCAGGCTCTGCCTCCTGGGTGGCTTCTGTCAGCACAGTCCATTGGGATGCAACCTCACCCTCAACCCCTGCAGCCAGGAAGGCTTTCAGAAATGGATGGTGCAACATGGTGTGGATGGCTGGGTCATGGAGGTAACAGGTGAATGGTGCCCTGGGCCCCCTTCAAGGCCTGCTTCATGTCTTCCTTGGGCTGGTGTCACAAAAAACAGGTGTTGGACCTGGAGGAGGAGGGTTGTGGCCAGGGCTTCTAGAGAGTGGAAGACTGAGAATTCTGTTTATGATTGTTGGGGAGCCCGATGCAACAGAGGCTGTATGTACTGACTCCTTGTCCAACTTCTAGATGCCAGCCAGACTGTGCTGGATAAATTCTATGCTGTACCCACTCCCATCCAACAGTCAAACAACACTGTCTGCATTCAGGTCACCCACGTGTTCTCCAGTGTCAAGATGGGTGTCCTCTTTGTGTCTATCCAAAACTGGGGCCAGGACATGCAGTTCTAGGGTGGTCACTATGGAGCCTGTGTGACCAACTCCAGTGTGGTCGTGCAGGCCCAGCTGTCTTAGTCAAGGGCTATCCTGGCACAACAACCTGACCGGTGACTTCCAAGACTGGGGCCCACTGGCCAGGACTTCTCATTAACCCAGGACATGGACTTCCCTGGCATCCTGGGTACTCCGGGATCACTTTGAAGGTTCTGCCAGGGCCCCTCTTCAGAGAGACAGAAAATGAACCTCAGTGGGATCACAGATCTAAATTCAAGAGCCAAAACTATAAACCTCAGAGAAGAAAGCCTAAGAAGAAATCTTCCCTGACCTTAGCTTCGGCATCTGTTTCTTAAGGATGACACCAGAATGAACAAGTGCATGGTACATGGGTAAATTGGTCACTGATACGGATGCCTTTCCTCTGGACGCCAAACTTGCTCCTAGGCACCAGGCAGGAACTATATGAGTCATTTCTTCCTACATCCCACTTAGCAGTACCCATTACATTCTCCAATTTAAGGATGGGGTCTGTAGCTTCAGAGCCCTGCTTGTGGTCACCCAGGAACAAAGAGGCTGAGCAGGGACTAGAACTTCTATCTGTCTGCCATTGAACTCTGTGTTCCATCCACATGGCTCACTCCTGGAACTCAGAAGTGCAGAAAGCTCCACATCCAACCCTGAGGCCTGGAGACCTCTTGAATTCAAGGGATAGTGGTGCCATCTCTGACTTGGGCTTGTCCTGGGTCTGCTGTCTGATGATGCTGTGCCTTGGCACTGAGGACTCTTCGAATAACAGCCAGCCTTTGTCTGGGTAGGAGGAGGTTTCTCCCTGCTTACAAAGGCTCGTGTAACCTCAGATTTGAGAAGTGTCTTCTGAAGCATCTGGATGCAATCTTCTTGTGAGGTTGGGCCCACCATGCTGGCAAGCCCTGGGTTCAAATCCTGCCTGTGACTCAATGGGGATCATGGAAAGGTGCAGTTTCTTAAAACCTTGGTTTCCTTCTTCATCAAACAGAGGCAGTATTTCTACGTTCCACATGGAATTATTAGGGGAATTGGCTGACGTGATTCATGCTCTCAAAAGATACTCAGTGAGGCCCCTGGGTGAATCAGTGGGATAAAGCTTCTGCCTTTGGCTCAGGTCATGATCCCAGGGTCCTGGGATCGAGCGCTGCATCGGCCTCTCTGCTCAGTGGGGAGCATGCTTCTCCCTCACTCTCTGCCTACCTCTCTGCCTACTTGTGATCTCGGTCTGTCAAATAAATAAATAAAATCTTAAAAAAAAAAGATACTCAGTAATCCTTAGCTCTACCTGCTAAAATTAGCCCACAGGAAGCACATTGCTTTCATGGGCTCTGGGCCTCTGCCTTATTGTGTTCCTTCAGCCTGCCAATCCAGACTCCCCTGACTCAGTTGTCTTTCCAGAACCTTCATCCCCTCCAGTATGGGATCCCACACCCACAACACTGGGGCTCATACATCAGACGCAGTCCAGCCCTGGGGCAGGATGTCACCCAGAGCCTCTGTCCTGGACATGGACAATACTCACTGTGGAGACTGGCAGGCTGGAGCCCCCTGAACTGTCACCGGTTTCTGGAACAAATATGGGGTATCCTTTTGGTAGGGCTCTTTCTCCCCCAAGCAGGGAAAGTAGCTGCCCACAGTTCTATTAGCCTGTCCCACTTTTCCCCCACTCTGTAATCTTTGGTACAAAGAATCTTAGGACTCCTTGGTTCCTGGGTCCACTGTCTTTTCTTGGTTGGAGTTGAAAGTATTTTACGGATGTCATTTTGTCTTTTGATGGACCTATTCGTAGGAAGAACCCTGGCCCCACTTTGCAAGCCAACATAAAGCCTGTGCCACTGACGAATATGGCAGCGCCCAGCCCATGGCACCCTTTCCCCTAGTGCTCAGAGCTCTCCTTTCCCACTGAGTCCCACTCACTGGTGTTACTCTCCCATCCTGCAGGGAGAGCCTCAAATGTCCTCTCTCTGAGTATATCTTCTGTGTCTGCTTATCTCTATGTGATGGCAGAGAAGACAGGAAATAATGATGATGGCCTCTAATGGAATGTCAGATCAAGTGGACTCCCCCTTACCTGACTTGAGGGAGGAGAGGGGTATCAGAAGGAAGCACAGCCCCCTCTCTCAGACAAACTTAACTTAAGAGATACCACGGTTTGTGCTGGCAGGGTCAGGGGGTCACTGCTAGAGCATCCTGAGGGGTGTGGATGAGCTATGTTCAGTGCCAAAGCCCCTGGATGATGCTCTGTCAATCCTGCAGCTTCCATGAGCACCCATTGTTCTTTGTAAAGGCCTTTCTTTCTCACACAAGTTCAAGTGGTTCTTTCTGTTGCCACTAAAACTACTTCTGTATGAACACTTGTCTGTAACCCACTGACCTGCACTGTCCTTAGAGGTTCCTCCCTGAGAGTATAGGGTTCAGTCAGGAAGTAAGGGAGCAAGCTGAGAAGAGCCGCCTTATTTAATGAACAAAATCTATTAAGTCATTATACATGTGTATACAAAACACAAATATTACAAAGAAGTAAATGACAGGGGAGGGGAAGGCATTGTTTGGGGTGCAGCCTGCACCAACTGCTGCACAGGGGCTGAGGCTGGTTGCTCCACTGGGGGAGCTGGTGGCTCAGGCCATTCAGGCATTCGAGGAGCAGGGGAAGTACCCTGCTGGACCTCCAGGTCAGGCACGGGTGCTAATGGCTTTTCCATCTCAGGGGAGTGAATTAGAGCCCTGATTACCACATTCCCTGGGATCAACATGGAAGGTGGTGTCCCTGGTCATCCTGACAGGTGAGCCACAACAGCAGGTATGGGGTGGGCCACCTCAGGCTCCAAAGATGCAGCAGGTGTGAGAATGGGTGCTGGGACGTGTTCCTGATGTGGATCAGGATCTTGCTCTAGGGCTGGTGCTGTTGCTCCAAGAAGAGAAAGTATCATCAGCACAACTGACTTCCCTTTTGCCTCATATATAAAAGAAACACCCCACCACTCAATGTAGTCTGCGATCAAGACTCAATCTCTGGAAGGTCTCCCCATCTGTAGCCCATAGGGACAGGGATCTGAGACTTCTCACTCCTTTGGCCCAACTACAATCTATGGAGGCTTACTCAGTGGGGCCCACCCTGTCTCCTCCTCAGGCCCACATCAGTCTTCCCCATTCCTCCTCACCCCCATGGGCTCGAGGTGTTGCAGATATGAGAGCAGAAGCTGGGAACAGCACTCCAGGTCTGAGCCTGGCATATTGAGACTCAGGTATGCCATCAGCCTCTTCAGGCTGTGAAATTCTGGGGGATGAAAAAAATCTCTATGTTCCAGCAATGTGCTCAAGATGGAATACATGGTCCTAGGACAGACATGTAGGCAGAGAAGTCAGAGGACAGGGCACCCTCCCAGACCAATATCCCAGGGAACCCTGTCTGAACCTGGGTCCTGGGCTTCAAGCTTCTGTCAGAGACCAGTCCTACTCCCTGTTCACCTGCGACCTGGCAGTCCTGCCTGAGACAGAAGTTGTTGCAGATGGAAGGGTAGCAGAAATTCACTATGAATGTGGGTCTTTGATCAATGGTGTGAGCATTTCTGTCATCCTCAGGAGAGCTGGACACACTCCTCAGCCTGGCTCCTTACCCACTTGCCACTTGAATTCAATGGCATGTGCCCAGGGAGGTGTGGTGTCTGGCCTCTTAATTACCCTCCCTGCACATGTCACTGCTCTGGGAAGATACAACCAAGATGGGAACCAAGGGCCTCTGTCTCTAGCCAGGCCTACCCAGGACCCTCACAATACCTCAAGCTTTGCATCTTGTGCCCATTTGCTTCCTTATTCACTAGGTGCCATGAGTGGGTCTAATTCCACTGACACTAATCTCCCACGTGTGTGGGATGTTTGGTCCCTGAGCTCTCACTGGGTCTCCTGAGCACCCTCTGACAATTCAGTGTCCAGGTTCCAACAGACATCTGTGTGATTGTTTCTAAATCCTCAGGTCTTGGTCCCAGAATTGAGCTAGAGATAGGGCTGGGAGGGGGCAGTCATGGAGAATGACCCTCTAGGGGTTGAAGCTGCCCTCCATCCCCCTATGCTCTCCCACAGTGCTCACACCCCAAGCACATCTCCCTAGGATATCTTCACATTTTCCAGAAGAAGCTTTCAGACCTTTACCCTAATGCAGGAATAACAGATATGTGGATGAATGTCCAGAAGCCCCTTTAATTTACAGTGCCTCACTACCCTTGTGGAGAGGGAAGGCCCTCATTTATCAGGGCCATGTATATGCTCTGGATTAGATAAAAGGCATCTCAGCAATCCTCTTTTCACCCTGCCCACAATGACGATGATGTGAACAAGAAGGGATCACCAGGGTATCCATTGAGCTCAACCTCCTCCAGCCCCTGGGTGGGAACACCCACATATTCGTCTTTCCATAAAACTCAAGAGGAAAGGTTGGGTCTGCCCTTGGATAATTCAGAGGGGTGGGAATCACCTAGTCTGCTCAGTATTAAGTACATTATGACACTTCTTGCCAAATGCCCTGAGGTTTTGAGGGCGAGGTTTGAGCCAATATCTGCAGCATGTGAAAAAGCCATTCCCCTGGGATTTCTCAAGCCAGAGACCCAGGAATGAGGCAAGCAGAAAGAGAACATCTTTCCGTATCAGATGTCTCCAGCCAAGTAACCCTGATACCGGACTACACTAGAATCTGAGTGCCTGGTTGCAGGGGTTCCAAGGTCTGTTGGAGTCTGTGGTGCAGGAAGTGACATCGTGTCCTGTGATCCCCTACCACTGTCCACTCCTGGTTGGACAACTACACAAACAGTCCTCTTGTCTGCCATCTCCTTATCTCTTTCGGTCCTTATACCAAGAAAGGTCACATCTGTACATAGTGACACAAATGAGCTCCTCTCCACAGGTCCCCAGGGAAGATCTGGGTGCAGCCAGGGCCCCAGCTTGGAAACACACCTGGTTTCAGACACAACTCTTTTTCATACCTGTTTTTGACCCTATATAAACCATTGTGCCTGACAGGGATGGTCTTCTCTGTAAAACACAAATGATTCTAGCATGTCCTTCTACCAGATATCCATAGTCATAGGTTGGATAATATCTATGATGTTAGAGGAGCTGTGTCACATGCAGAAAATACCTCCAACCAAATTTCCTTCCTCTTATCAACTTCTTTGAATCGGCTACTATTCAGATACCATCGCACAGTCCCTACTGGTTTGTGTGTTTTTGTGTGTACGTGCACACTCTCTCTTATGTGAACACATGTGTTCATCAGTGCTCACATTCTGGAGTCCCAGAAGAACAGGATAATATCTTGGGTAATAGCTTCCCAAGATCTTAGGCATTTAATTTTCAATGCAAAACCTAAAGAAATGATTGGATCCTTGTCCCTTGATGATCAGAATCCACCCTTACCCATAGAGATTGCCTGTCCTGTGATGCAAGCCATTACCTTATTTACAAAGGGTGTGATGTCCACTCAGTAGGTTGCCATGACCTGGGGTCCTCCTCAGACAAGAACATGGGGAGGTGTCTCCTATATAGGATATCAATGATCACCCTCATTCTGATACCATTTCCAAGTCTATAGCCACTTCCTTCTAGACTACCTTTTCCTGAGCCACCAGTGAATGGCTATGTGTATCCAGGTCCCCACCTTTGAGGACACTCAAAGAGCTGGGGTCATGCCCGGTAAGCCTTCTTACCAATCAGATTCTGGGCAAGGCACGGACCCTGCAGGGATAATCACTTTGTCCCCTCAGGGGTCCTGTTGGTTCCCCTAATCATCTGTACACATTGTGTAACCCCCTCTGCTGGGTGTGATCTGGATTTAGTGGTTCACTTTCACTCCACAGAACATGGCAACATGACCCAAAGGCCCTGCTGATATTTAGTTATAAAAGCTCATTACTCAGCCCCATGTTGACTCTGACCCATGTTATATATCAGATCGCATACTGGAGTACAAGCTCTTAGGTTGAACCATGACACAGACATAGGCACTTGGCCTAGCACTGTTGTCAACAACAGAGAGAGGAACTCAGGTCTTTGAGATGGGCCATATCTAGCCAATGCCCCTAAGTGAGCTCAGATTCTCAGTGAGGCAGGTCCTACCTTGTTGTTGACAACATCCCCAACCTAAAAAGAGACTCTGGAAGGAGCCCACAGGTGAGCACTGCTGGATTCCTGATCCCCTGAGACTGAGAGACAGTGTTTGTGGGTGCAGACACTGAGTATGGTTAAATGTGGTCACACAGCACTGGGAGAAGGGCACTGATACCATCAAATTGCCCCGGGACCTGGGCCTCCTACCCTCCCTCTCTGTTCTCTTCCTCAGCTTCCTCTGGCCACCCTGACCTCCTTTTTAACCTCCATTCTGGGTATCAAAGTGTGCCTCCGATCCTCTGCTCCATGGTGCCCTCTGCAAGGCTGAATACAGTCATATTTGTGCAGGGCTGTCTCCTTATTTTCCTGAAACAGGAATTCTCAATGTCATCTCAGAATAGCTTTTTCATACCCCTCAGCTGGTGGAGCTCAGGACTTAGTTCTAGTCCCTTGCTCTTTTCCTATGGAGCAATTGCTCTTTTCATTCAAAATTTTGTTTCTTGTTTGTCCATCTTATCCTCTAGACCCTGAGCTCTTAGAGGGAGAACCTGGCTGGCTGATAAGCACTGGCACCATCTGAGTTGGCAGTGCCCAGTGGCTGAATGAACAGGAGACAGGATCCATCTCATCACTGACCAGCTCCATTGTTTGAGCCTCATTAATTTTGCTCATGTCTAAGTCTTTTGTTTTCTTTCATTTTGTTTTTTAAGCTAACTATGCCTGACGTGGGGCTCAAACTCATAACCCTGAGATCAAGTATCCTGCTGTCTGAGGAAGCCAGGTGCCTCTTTGGTCATTTTTAAAGGATTTAGGCTGATAACTATTGAGGTTAACTTGGTGATTTCAACATGTTGTAGGTATATCACATTATGCTAAATTACTAATCACCTCCCCAAATTTTGGTAGTATGTCACCGCAGATTTCCCCCACAACAGTGTTGAGTATCTCTTCAAATTAGGAGACTGAAATCATTTATGTGGTCTTTTACGAATGCAGATTCCCTCCACCATGAGCCCTCTCACTCCCTGGGTTGTCATGCACCTCTGACACCATCAGCGCAAGAAGAAAGATGACAAAGAAATACACACAGGAGGGTGTTTGCAGTCAGGTCTTTAAGGCCTAAATGTACACTTTTAAGCTTAACCTTTTATTTATTTTTTAGGTATTTATTTCTTTATTAGAGGGAAAAGAGCACAAGAATGAGGGGAGGGGCAAAGGGAGGAGAACCAGAGAGATGCTGAGGTGAGAAGGACAAGGTTTAGCTGATATAGACTTGTGGAGGGAACAGCGTAGTCCACACAGAGCAATTCTCCAATAACTGGTAAGCCATGAGTAATCAGTACTCTCTCAGATCACTGTGCCCATGACCTGCCATCAGGGGAGACCTTCCAGGGATTGCTTCATGGACTCAGAGAACATTGAATGGTGGGAAAATTTTCCTTATTTAGGAGGGACATGAAAAGTCAATCATGGTGATGATACTTTATCTTCTTGGACCAACAGCACCAGCCACAGAAGAAGATCTTGAACCACTTCAAGAGCTCCTCTAGCTCTCACTGTGGTGCCTGTGGCAGCTTCAGAGCTCAAGTGGTGTGGGTGGGAATAAGTTGTGCGGATGATATGGCTGTGGATACAGCATAGGGGAGGTGCCTACTGCAAAGTTTTTATCAACAACGAAGTGCATGATTGAAAGACTTAGGAGTCTACTACTGTGGGGGATATTCCTAGCTTAAAAGTGTTCAAGTGGTGAAGCAGGTTGGAATCCCAGGTGTGACAGCAAGATCTCAGAATCCCAGGGGTCAGAAGAAGAACAGGTGGGGCCCGAATGCTTCAGAGTTTCCAGACATCAGTTAGGGAAAAATGGCTGAAAACCACAAAGCTAGGTCCTGGATTTCTGCTCTGTATAGCCCTATACCCTGAATCACAGCACAGTTGGGCATTCACTTTCCTGGGTGGGGTTCAGCCAAAAAACAGAAGCATGGCAACACCTCCAACACCCCACAGGTATGGTGTGGGTCTGTGCCACAGTAATACATAGAAATTGAAGTTGGTGACGCCTGGGTGGCTCAGTTTGTTAAGCAACTGCCTTCAGCTCAGGTCATGTTCCCAGAGTCCCGAGAGCGAGTCCCATATCGTGCTCCCAGATCCATGGGGAGTCTGCTTCTCTCTCTGACCTTCTCTCCTCTCATTCTTTCTCTCACTCTCTCTCTATCTCTCTCAAATAAATAAATAAAATCTTTAAAAACAAACAAAAAAATGAAGTTAGAACTCAGTCGTGGGCCTGAGATAAAAATGCCATTTCACTGGCAGGGTGAAGACATTGTTCTGACAGAAACCGAGGAATTAAGACTGGTGGATTTTTTTTTTCTCTGAGGGTTCACTGAAGAGCTGGGGTGCAAATTTTCAGCTCCTGTGTACAGAGCAGGGTGCCGCCATACTCAACTCACCCATTGGTTCTGCAAGACTTCAGGGAGTAATACAACACCACATACTGGAATCCAGAGCTGCTTACACAGAGGCCTGTCTCTGCTGCTTAGGAGAGCTCCTTTTGCACTAGTTGAAGTACACTTGAGGATCAGAGCAAGGGGTCCCTCGCCTTGAATACCATCACGAATGACCCACTCCTCTCAAGTTTACTGATAACAACTAAGTTGAGGGCTGCAAAGCTTCAGTGCTTAGGGAAAACACTAAACAGCATTCTTTGTATTTTTATTTTGTAGGCTTTTTAAATTTTTTTCAGATTTTTCATATTGTTCATCTCTTTTTAAATAATTTTTATTAGAGAGAGAGTTGGGGGGGCTGGGCAGAGGCAGAGAATCTAAAAGCAGACTTCCTGCTGAGCCCAGATTCCAACTCTGGGCATGATCCCAGGTAGATTTCCGATCAATCTGAGCTGGAACTCAAAAACTGAGCAGCCCAGACTCTCCTCCAAGAGTAGCTTTAATTGAGAAGAAATTAAAATAGGATCAACCTAAGTGTGTATGAATAAAAAGGAAGAATAGGAGAAGGAAGGGAAAGAAGAAAGGCAAAAGCAGAGGAATAATAGTCAAGGAATAATATGAATTTTACTAAACAGTTGCATGAGACAAAACTAGAAAAAAAGAAAGAACTTTATTAGTAGTATCTTTGTGTTATGACCAAATGTGCTTTGTATTTATTCTACATACTTGAAAAAATATCTTCCTATTTTTAAGGCATGCATGAATTATTTCAATTTTATATTTAATATTGAAAAATATGTTATATAATTTACTTTCTCAAATGTCTTAGGACTTCTGGAAGGAATTCTCCTCAACCACACTGCATCGCCAAAGATCTTCGAAGTGATCCTCAACTGTGTTCTTGAACATGAAACAATAATAGTAGACATTCCTACATCATGTTGTTTCTTTTATTGTCCTTACTGCAATGATAAGTACTAATTAATTTAGTTATGTAGTTAAGTATCTTTTTCTCTATCACTCATCAACTCCAAAGAGCTGACACCTTTTCTGTTTTATGCACCAATATAGAATCAATTGCCTAGCACAATGACACATTAGGTAGGAACTTAATAAGTACCTTGGAATGAACAAAGAGGTAAACCAAGAAAGTGAAATTGTATCAGAGTTTAGAAGTATAATTGAAAATCTATAAATAAGAAATAAAGATTGATTCATTGGAGCAAACGGTTACAAATTTGTTGTCACAAAATGGGCCATTAGTGTCCAGATTTTTTTCTTTTTACTACTCTTTCATTACTATTTTTCATTAAGATTTGTTATTCCCCAAAGTGAAGAATTGCCATATCATCTGGGAAAAGAATAAATAATTGTTTTAGACAGTGTAGTGTAAACACCAGAACCAGCACTAAGTTGAGGCAATTGATGCATCCAGAGCACAGGTTATCAGGACACATGCACACCTAGGTGTGCACAAGCCTCATCCATGAACCTTCATGACCCTGCAAGGGATTGGCCCCTTAAATTTTGTACCCTAGGGGCCTCACTTGTCTCATTCTAGTATCTCTGTTAATCTATCTATTATTTATTCTTTCTAAAACTTATCCTTGAAAGAGAAATCTCAACTTGCCAACAATAGGTTCATGAATGTCCTTCTTTTCACATACAGGTTTCTTTCCACCTCTTGAGTGCCTGCCAGACACACATAACAAAACTTCGAGGTTGTTGACTATTGTTATCTATTTCCTTTCCTCCAATCCCATACTGCTAATTGTGACCAAGCTGACTAGCTGCACTAAACATTTTTGTTATTCAGCCTTAGCTGGTCTGTGAGACTTGTTATTATTTTATTCTTCATCACTTTGTTCAGGCCAGAGATTACAAATGAGGTGCTGGGTCTCAGTGCATAGACACCTTTCTTTGACTTCAACATACTTAATATTAACTACTTCCCAACACTTAAAATTGTCAATTTTACATGAAAATCCAGATGTTCAAAATCTCAAAAATGAAAAAAAACACATTTTAAAAATATTTTCTTTTATTTAATTTAGAGAAAGAGAATATGTTCATGTGCATAAGTTGGAGGATGGGCAGAGGCAGAGGGAAAGGAACAGAAACATAAACAGACCCCATGCTGAGCATGGAGCCCCACATAAGGCTTGATCTCACAACCCTGAGATCTTGACCTAAGCCAAAACAACATGTAGGATGCTTAATCAACTGAGCCACCCAGGTGCCCCATAAAACACATAAAAAGAAAGAAAATCCAACATATGTCTTTTAACACATGGTTCCAGGCAGCTGGATCTTTCTTAATATTCAGCTGAAATAAATGCCTTTCTTAGAAGCTGCCACTGAGCTTACCACAGATAAAATGTTTCTTCTCTGTTTTCAATTAATTTCAGACATCCGAATTTTCCAATGATACCTAGCCCTCATATATGTAAACTCTATTGACGGTGAGATGGGGAGACACCTGTTTCTAGCAAATGTAAGTTACTGTTCAACTCACTCCAGAAAACACAGGATCCCAAACCTATCCACATTATGTTTATAGACACAAACTCCTCAGGCTAAGAAATGTCTCTTTCACTTTCCTATCACCCTTAGCACTGGCATTGTTCTTTTTATTTCATTTTTAATTTTTTTTAGAAAAAATACTGTAGTATTAATAACATACTATATTATACTAGTTTCAGGTGTACAATAGAGTGCCTTGATAATTATGTGCATTACTTGGTGCTTACCATGATAAACATAGTCACCATCTGTCACCACACTGCATTTTTACAGTATTATTGACCATATTCCCTATGCTGTATTTTACATTTCTGTAACTTCTTTATTTTGTAACTGAAAAAAATGCCACTTTATCCCCTTTATCTATTTTACCCATTCTCCTACCCATTTTCCCTTTGCAACTACCAGTTTATTCTCTGTATTTAAGAGTTTGTTTGGTTTTTGTTTGTTTTTCAGATTCCACATATAACTGAAATCATATGGTACTATCATTTTTATAGTACTGTCACTCCCCTTAAACTTCACATGTCTTGTCTTTTAAAATCTGTTCCACAGGAGGATGGAGAAATTAACATATTTGTATTGTAAGGACCTATTTAGCCAGAGCAGCTCCATCTGTTTAAACAGTGATTTTGTTGTTTGTGCAGTAAAACTTAAACTGACTCTGCCCACCCCCCTCAGGGAACTTACTTAAAAACAAGTCCTGGAAACCAGTCCCAGGTAACAAAGCCCAAATACAAGGGAGGGTCAGGCTAGGTGGAGGTATCCAATCAGTGGGGGTGCATACTGTCTCCCTAGCTACCAAGGAGTATGGGCTTCATCCTTTGGGCCCCAATTCTGACCAAGGTGTTAGGCTAGTTCAAATATCTACTATACGGTGTATTGTAATCCAATTGGTCACTTATGTGTGACCTAGCATGGCTATGCAGCTTTCTATATGTGTTACAATCTCATGGTCCACCTGTGCGTGGCCAGGCCAAACCACATGGCCTTTGTTCTTAAAAGCTATTCTTTAAGGCAGGGAGGGGTCGCCTCTTTGCAAGAGAAAGCCCTGAAAGGTCGGTTTGATTCTCCATGCTTGGCACAAAATAAAGCTTTCTTTGCTTGACCTTCGCTTTGTATCAGTCTTGTTCCTTTGATCACGGACCTATTATTGGGGGACCTAACAGTATCCCATGTAAAGAATATGCATGTAATATATATACACACATAGTATCCAGGATGGATGGATAGATCCTGTGAATAAGAAAGTGTGAAAGTTGAGAGCTTTGGAGTTAACAACTGAAATTCCAGAAGTGGATTTCTGGTTCAAATTTCAGCATTACTCATTTCTATCTTGGTAGTCAGGAGTCATACCTATAATGTCTTCACCGAAGTATTCCTCCAGCCAACAATTCTTATTCTCTATAGATCATGCTTTTCTTGTGTTTTTCAGTGTGAATAGGATGTCAATTTTCTGAGTATTCAAAGTCTGATTCCTTTTTGCTTAACAAATGTTTAACAATTCCTTGTTAAAATCATCTCTATGCTCTTGCACTGTACTATAAACCATAACAAAAATCCAGATTGCATCTTTGATATTTTTTTTCTTAGATATCTCATCAGGTAATTATTTAAGTTCATCACAAGTAAGTTCCGTTTTCCATAAAATACTAAGCACAATTCAGCCAAGTGCTGAATTATAGTAAGCTCCATTTTCCAGAAAATACTAACCACAATTCAGCCAAGTGCTGAATTTATAACAAAGATCACATTTCCTCCAGTTTCTAATAACATTCTTCATTCCCATTGGAGACCACATGAGCATCACCTTTCAAGGTTCATACTTGTACTGACAGTCTCTTCAGGTCAATGTAGGCTTTTCTAACATGCACCTTGCAACTCTTCCAGCCTTTCCCCATTCCACTTCCACAAAGTCACTTCCATATTTGTATGTATTTATTACAGCAGCTCCCTAGTTTTTAATGCCAAAATCGCCCTTAGGTTACTAGGGCTGTGTTAACAAAATGCCAGCCACCAGGCTGGGTGGCTTAAATATAAGACACTTATTTTTTCAGAATTCTGGAAGATGGAAGTCCAAAATTAAGGTAGCAGTAGGTTTGTTTTCTCCTGAAGCTTCATTTCTTGGCTTGGAGACAGGACCTTCTTGCTGTGTCCTCACATGGTCTTTCCCATGCATGTCCATCCTTGGTGTCTCTCCCTATTATTATAAGGACACCTGACTTATTGAATAGGATTGGGTTAGTATTTAATTATGATTTCATTTTACCTATTCAATTCTGATTTAATTTAACCTAATTGTTTCTTTCAAAGTTCTATTTTTTATTTTATTTCTTTTCAGTGTAACAGAATTCATAGCTTTTGCACCACACCCAGTGCTCCATGCAATGCATGCCCTCCATAATACCCACCACCTGGATCCCCCAACTTCCCACCCCCTGCCCCTTCAAAACCCTCAGGTTGTATGTTTTTTTAAAAAGTTTTTTATATATTTGACAAAGATATACCACATGTAGGCAGAGAAGCAGGCAGATAAAAAGGGAAAGCAGGCTACTTGCTGAACAGAGAGACAGATAATGGACTCAATCCCTGGACCCCAACAAAAAAATGTGTGTGTATGTGTTTGTGTGTGTGAGTGTAGAGAAAGAGAGAGACAGACTATATATATAAAGTGTATAGATGGAAGATACCAATAATATTAGATAGAAGATAGATCAATGATAGATAGATAGATAGATAGATAGATAGATAGATAGATAGATGATAGATAATGGGCAATTGGGTCACACAATTATGGTAAACAAGAAGTTTCATGATCTGCCATCTGCAAACTGAAGCACTAGGAAATCTGGTGGAATATTCTAGTTGGAGTTCAAGATCCTGAGAAGTAGGGGATCCATTATTTAAATCATAATCTGAAAGCAATAAAACATACAATTTGATGTCCCATATCAGGAGTAAGGCAGAAAAAAAATGTGTGGCTTCCTTCTTCCTTCACCTTTTGTTCTGTTCAGGCCTCAGGATATTGAATGATGCCCACCTACATTGGGCAAGGTTATTTAATGAGCTTATTGATTAAGTGCTATCCTTATCCAGAAACACCCTCATAGGCACACCAATTCATAGTCATTAATCTGAGCATCTTAAGACCAATCAAGTTGAGACATACGATTAAGCATCACAGTGTCCTAATAGCAGATTGCTAACTGCTCATTGTATCCTCATGTGGTGTAAAGAGAGCTAGCTAGCCCTCTGACCTCTCTCTATAAGGATACCAATCCTATACATGAGGGTTCAGCCTTGTGACCTAATTATCTCCAAAGGCCCCACTTCCAAATGCCATCTTACTGGAAATAGGATTTCAACATACGAATATTTGAGAGACACAAATATTCAGTCCATAACAGACGACTAAAAATAGTTGTTATCTCAAGAACTTCACTTTAGAGTTATAGATCATTAATTAAGGCATACCTCTGGAACTGTAAGCTTCGAGTTGCTTGAGGAAAATCCTACTGTATACATCTGAGCCTGTAGTACTCAGTGTGTCTAGGAAATATGCTATATTGAGTAGAAAATTATCCCTTTTTGCAAATGGGCTTAACGTAAAGTAGAGAAAAAGTGAGAAGGAAAAAAATCAGAAATCAATCACGGAATGGTATGTGCAAATTGAAAGTTTAGCTAAATGTTTTCATCACTTACAGTTTCTGAGGGGCAGAGATTCATTCAACCCAGCTTTCCTTCTAGAACTGTTGGCACTCTTGTGTCCCTATTACTCTGTGAAGAATATTCTCACTGAGGCTCAATTCTTGCCTCTCTGGGACCCATTATTGTCTCCATCCCCTTCATACATTCTTAGCTCAATACTGTACTCTCCTGAGTGCAGCCGTTACATGAAATTTGGATCTTATCTACCACATACCTTTATTCTCTTGCCTCAGTCTCTTTCTCTATGTTATTAATGTTCTTTTTCTTTCGTTTTCCCTTTGCAGCCGTGGTGTAAAATGTAAAGTTCAATACCACATGAAACGTTAGAAAACACCTTTCTAGAACTATTAGTCATGACATGACAGTTGGCTTTTAGCCATGGATCGTATGCAGAGACTAATATACATGGGAAGAAATCAATAAGCTTCAATTTATACAAAATAAATGAAATAGAACAATATTTGAAAGAAAGATCCACAGTATCACAAGAATATGCCTGGTGCCTGGTGTCATTTGCAATGATTGATTCTGATAGTAACTAGAAGTGCCATAAGTTTAGAAAAGAAAGGCATGTCTCTGGGTTAGTCTAGAACAGTCTCATGGATTATCTATAACCATTGTTAGATTCTGAAGATAGATAGTATTTAGAAAGTGAAAATGATTGGGAAGGGTGTTCTAGAGGAAGGCAATCTGTGGTTAACAATGGGTGTATAAATATATTATGAGTGGAGTTCCACTAAAAATAGTAGTTCATATGTAGCTGAGGTCTAATTCTACCTAAATCTGGGTCTGGATCTCATTACTTCCCTCCATGTTTTTTGTCTGAGTGCCTTGGCAGTGCATAGAAAATATGTACGTGTGTGTGTGTGTGTGTGTGTGTGTGTGTGTGTATCTATACACTAATAAGTTTATTCACATATATAGTGAGATACTGTTTCATTGTGTGCCTCTGGCTCGACTACAGGGACTGGATCCAAGTGCAAAGTAATAAAATTATAGAGAATGGAATATTACTATGTTAAAGGATATGCTTTCAAATATACTCCAAATAACACTGAAATGATATAACATTTGCTAACTTTTGTAATGGAGGTGAGGTGTATAACCCGTCTCCTGAGAAGAAAACAAAATGCTGAAAAAGACTGAGTGAGAATAGCCAACATGGGGAGGAAATAATCACCCTTCTCTTCACTTTTTGTGTTTAACAATGATGTAAAGGCTAAGTGTTTAGCCTAAGTAAGGTGTTAATTGCAGTCATTGGTATGGCAATATAAACATGAAATGGTATGCTTGCCTACATTGTCATTTCTAGTTATTTTTATGGATATATATATGGTAATGAGGCATGCTGGTGTTATTATTTTTCATGGAGACTTTCAGTACTTTGCATTGATCTATCTGATTTACAACTTTTATGTGTACAGATTTCCATTCTTCCTAATACCTAGGGTCCCAGCTCCATTTCTAGGATAATTTTATTTTCCACTTGCTTTCTTCCTATTCCATTCTGTAGTATTATTTATTAATTGGCTTGTTCATTATTCATTCAATGAAGAAAGTGAGAGAAGACCTTACTGAGAGACAAAAGATAATATATCCAGGAGAAAGAAGGAGGGAAAGAAAGATAGGTCTTCCTCTAAACCCTTTCTTCTGGGGTCTAGAAATTTTCATAGCCTCATGCTTTCTGCAGAAGACTTGCAGAAAATAAGTTTGATGAAAGAAGAAAATACCAATCATAAACCAAGAAAAATGTCATTATTATCCTTTTACATAAATAAACAAAAAGGTTGTAGAGGTCAAGCCTCAAAGACAGCAAGAGAAGCAGAATCAATATCATCAGGGATGATAAGTCCTTTTCAAGAGGGCCTTCCCCTCTCACGAAGGGATGTTACCTTCCTGGCTGTATTGTTACTAGTGTAGTGTTATGGGGAATACAGATTCAATATCTGGAACTTCTTCTTTTCATATGAAGAATTGAAAGCCCACATCATTCTTTCATCTTGTTTTCAATGATCCTTGAGATAATGAGTGGACATTATAGTTTTCTGCAATAACCATAATGTGAGTTCCTCTTTGCCTCTGGCTTAGAGGAAGCCCATGTCATGAAATAAATGCTAACCTAGAAGCCATAAGAGTCTAAATTCAAGCCTTATGCTCTTCCTTAAGTCTATGGTATTATCTTTTATCTAAGTCTAAGATATTATCTTTTGTCTCTCAGTAAGGTCTTCTCTCACTTTCTTCATTGAATGATTAATGAACAAGCCAATTAATAAATAAGACTACAGAATGGAATAGGGAGAAACCAAGAAAGCAAGAAAGACCCTGGAAAGCCACTCATCACCTTTAACTTTAGTTTGTCTCTCAGTAAGGTCTTCTCTCACTTTCTTCATTGAATGAATAATGAACAAGCCAATTAATAAATAAGACTACAGAATGGAATAGGGAGAAAGCAAGAAAGACCCTGGAAAGCCACTCACCACCTTTAACTTTAGTTTCCATCCCTGAGAAAGAGAACGATAATACTTATGTTCTAGAATGATGAGAAGCTTAAGTGAAATTGATGTGTATGTACACACTTTTTAAAAGTTTTAGGTGTTGTTATTATAAGATCTATACATTAATCATATTTTAAAAAAGTAAAGTTGATATATTTCAAAATGTTTAGAATTGGTGACTCCATAAAAAATATTTTGAATAATGAATGCTGTAATTGCAGATCATTACAATCATTTTAAAAAGTTTGAGTATGTTGGGACGCCTGGGTGGCTCAGTTGGTTAAGCAGCTGCCTTCAGCTCAGGTCATGATCCCAGCGTCCTGGGACCGAGTCCCACGTCAGCCTCCTTGCTCGGCAGGGAGCCTGCTTCTACCTCTGCCTCTGCCTGCCACTCTGTCTGCCTGTGCTCGCTCGCTCTCTCTCTCTCACTCTCTGACAAATAAATAAATAAAATCTTAAAAAAAAAAAAAGTTTGAGTATGTTGCCCAAAACCCAGTAAAGTGATTTTAATTATCAGTTAATGAGATGAGCCAAAACATATGATAAAATAATCACATGGATGGTTCTGCCTCTCAAATAAAAATATGCCAGTGGCCTCAGAGCACTCTATTACAGAAATGACGTTATCCTAGCAAGGCTTTTCTTGAGATATAAATAGACACATTGAATTTCATACTTGATATGTAATCTCATTACCACAGTAATGACAATTAATATTTCTAGTAAGTCTACTAGACTGAGTTGTGAAGTTACAAAGATAGCACATCACTGTGAAAACAGCAGGATTCTTAGAACCAGACATCCATGGTTGCCATATGTGAGTTATTTAACATCGGGTATGTTATTGACCTTTCTGTCTGGAGGGGAATGCCACTTCCCACTCCAGGCTTCCAGGAAGAGGTTATCTTCCCTTTGCATATTCTGGCCTTCCTCTACCTCTTCATTCATTCCACCCTAGTAAAAGTGAAGCTTACATAAATAATTGATTACCTGGGGAAGAATAACTACATACTTGAATTAATTTGACTCTTTTCTCTTTTGCTACTAATACTGTCCTTAAAAATCACACGTTTTCCTCCAATCCTCTGTATTGCCCATAATTGGGAGGGTAAATAGGCTTAGGTCTGAGGTTCAGGATTAGCAGGAGCATTTAGTAAAGATGAGCAATATGCCATTCTTGTCAACTAGGTATCTATTATTATTTTAACCCCTATTTTGAGGCCTTGACTATTTTTTTCCCTCAACTTCTTCAGATTACACCATGGTAAGGGAGGAACAATAGTAATTTTGTGATGGCTTTGTTAAAACCCCAAAATCAAATGTATCAGCCAGAAATAGTGAAAATTTTAAAAAAAGAATGGAATTTGGGAGAGCAAAGTATGCACATGGAAAGCCTTGGTGGTTTAAGGATAAGTAATTTGGGCCCTGGTGCTCTGACTGTGGTGACTTGTAGAGGTCAGCATTAGGTTCATATGTGTTTTTACATTCTGTGATTGACTAAATTGAAATATTTTTCCATTCCACAACCACGTGGTATTCTGGTTGTGGTAGATGATTGTAGCTTGCAGGGTTTTTTTGTTTGTTTTTTGTTTGTTTGTTTGTTTTTGTTTTTTGGTTTTTGGTTTTTGTTTGCTTGCTTGCTTTGTCCGTAATTAAATGGCTTTATTTTTCTGCATACAGAAATTTAGACTGAGGTCCCTGGGCCTCAGGAAAGATATTCAAGAAGGGATATCAATGATAAAGGTCCATAAGTGATGAAATCAGAGATAGAAAGCGGGCATCTCAGCAAACTGGGATGGGGCCTCTCAGTTCTCAACAGAGGTGCAGAGTTTGGCAAAGACTCAAAGCTCCAGGGCTTAGAAAGGGCAGACTTCCAGAATCAGGAAGCTGCAGCCTCCTCCTCTTTTTTTCATTTTCTGGCTGAAGCAAATGTTCCACTGCAAGGAAGAGCACAGGCCTTTTAGGTATTAGCGGGAAATACAGTGTTTGCTGCTTCTAAATTGCCAGGTAGTGAAGTTCTGCATGTGTCTCAAATCACTGGGTTTTTAGCTTAACCTACTGAGCTACCCAGGCACCCCAAATATATTCTGACACCTCTGTGTTCCATAGTGTTTTTTTTAATTTTTTTATTTATTCATTCAACACAGACAGAGAGATCACAAATAGGCAGAGAAACAGGCAGAGAGAGAGGAGGAAGCAGGCTCCCCGCTGTGCAGAGAGCCCGATGTGGGGTTTGATCCCAGGACCCTGAGATCATGACCTGAGCAGAAGGCAGAGGCTTAACCCACTGAGCCACCCAGGTGCCCTTCCATAGTATTTTATTTTATTTTTATGTTTTTACATTTTTAATTAACTTTTAAATTTCTTTTCAGTGTTCCAGAATTCATTGTTTATGCACCACACCCCATGCTCCATGCAATAAGTGCCCTCCATAATACTCACCACCTGGTTCTCCCAACTTCGCTCCCCTCCCCTCCAAAACCCTCAGATTTTTTTTCAGAGTCCACAGTCTCTCATGGTTCATTTCCCCCTCCAATTTCTCTCAATTCCCTTCTCCTCTCCGTCTCACCATGTCCTCCATTTTATTTCTTATGCTCCATAAATAAGCGAAATCATATGATAATTGACTCCCTCTGCTTGACTTAGCTCACTCAGCATAATCCCTTTTAGTCCCATCCATGTTGATACGAAAGTTGGGTATTCATCCTTTCTGATGGAGGCATAATACTCCATAGTATATATGGACCATATCTTCCTTATCCATTCGTCCGTTGAAGAGCATTTTGGTTCTTTCTACAGTTTGGCAACTGTGGACATTGTTGCTATGAACACTAGGGTACAGATGGCCTTTTTTTTCACTACATCTGTATCTTTAGGGTAAATACCCAGTAGTGCAGTTGCAGGGTCATAGAGAAGCTCTATTTTTAATTTCTTAAGGAATCTCCACACTGTTCTCCAAAGTGGCTGCACCAACTTGCATTCCCACCAACAGTGTAAGAGGGTTCCCCTTTCTCCACATCCTCTCCAACACACGTTGTTTACGGTCTTGTTAATTTTGGTCATTTTAACTGGTGTAAGGTGATATCTCAATGTAGTTTTGATTTAAATCTCCCTGATGGCTAGTGATGATGAACATTTTTTTAATGTGTCTGATAACCATTTGTATGTCTTCATTGGAGAAGTGTCTGTTCTTGTCTTCTGCCCATTTTTTGACGATTGTCTGTTTTGTGTGTGCTAAGTTTGAGGAGTTCTTTATAGATCCTGGATATCAGCCCTTTGTATTGTCCATTGCGAATTTCTTCTCCCATTCAGTGAGTTGCCTCATAGTTTTGTGGACTGTTTCCTTTGCTGTGCAGAAGCTTTTGATGTTGATGAAGACCCCAAAATTCAATTTCACTTTTGTTTCTTTTGCCTTTGGAGACATATCTTGAAAAAGTTGCTGTGGCCGATGTCAAAGAGGTTACTGCCTATGTTCCTCTCCAAGATTCTGATGGATTCCTGCCTCACGTTGAGGTCTTTTATCCATTTCGAGTTTATCTTTGTGTATGATGTCAGAGAATGATCGACTTTGATTTTTCTACACATAGCTGTCTAATTTTCCCAGCACCATTTATTGAAGAGACTGTCTTTTTCCCCCTGGATATTTTTTTTTCCTGCTTTGTTGAAGATTTTTTGACCATAGAGTTGAGGGTCCATATCTGGGCTCTCTACTCTGTTCCCCTGGTCTACGTGTCTGATTGTATACCAGTACCATGGTGTCCTGGTGATCACAGCTTTGTAGTAAAGCTTGAAATCAGGCAGTTTGATGCCCCCAGTTTTGTTTTTCTTTTTCAACATTTCCTTCGCATTCCGGGGTCTCTTCTGATTCCATACAAAATTTAGGCTTCTTTGCTCCAGCTCCTTGAAAAATGCCAGTGGAATTTTAATTGGAATGGCATTCCAAGTATAGATTGTTAAAAAATAAAGTATAAATTGTTCTAGGCAGTACAGACAAATTAACAATGTTTATTCTTCTAATCCATGAGCATGGAGTGGTCTTCCATCTTTTTGTGTGTTATTCACTTTCTTTCATGAGTGTTCTGTAGTTCCTCCATTACAGATCCTTAACCTCTTTGGTTCAGTTTATTCCCAGATATCTTGTGATTCTTGGTACTATAGTAAATGGAATCAATTCTCTAATTTACCTTTCTGTATTTTCATTGTTAGTGTATAAGAAAACAACTGTTTTCTGTACATTGATTTTGTATCCTGCCACATTACTGAATTGCTGAATGAGTTCTAGTAGTTTGGGGGTGGAGTCTTTTGGGTTTTCCATATAAAGTGTCATGCCATCTGCGAAGAGAGACAGTTTGACTTCTTCATTGCAATTTGTGCTCCATAGTTTTAAGAGGTTATTGACTGGGTCAGTCCTCAGATTATCTGTCTCTTGATCTCGGAATCTTGAGTTCAAATTTTTATCATGGAGATTACTTTTTTTTTTTAAAGTGGGGGTGTTAGTAACATTCTGTCCAATTTTTGTCTAGATATTTTATGGGTGTAGCTGTTTTGTTGAACTCTTTGTCATGTGTTGACTCTGTTGTTGTGGATGGGGTTGGGTAGACATTCATTGCTTTACTTGAGGTCGGCCGGTGTTTCCAGAACCACTATATGTGGGGACTGTTGCTTCCCTATTTTTTTCTTCTTGGAGCTTTTGTTGGAAATGAATTGATTACATATTTTTCAGTTTCTCCCTGGACTTTGTACTATATTCCATTCATCTCTGTGTCTGTCTGTATATCGATACTATACCATTTTGATTTCTACAACTTTGTAAAATGCTTTGAATTCAGAAAGCATGAGGCCTCGAATTTTGTTCTTTCTCCAGATGGCTTTGGCTATTCAAGGCCTTCCATGGTATTATTCACTTTGTATGATTGCTGTTCTAATTTCTGGAAATGCCATCAAATGTTGATGGGGTTTGAACTGAATGTTTAGATTGCTTTTTGCAGTGTGTACTTTTGGATTACATATGTTCTTGGGGTCATTAGTATGGGATGTCTAAATACTTCATTGCGTCTTCCCGAAATTATTTCATTAATGATTTATGGCGTTCAGTATACAGGTCTTTCCCTTCTTTTTTTTTTTAATTTTTATTTTTTATAAACAAATTTTTATCCCCAGGGGTACATGTCTATGAATCGCCAGGTTTATACACTTCACAGCACTAACCATAGCACATACCCTCCCCAATGTCCATTACCCCACCCACCTTTCCTGACCCCCTCCCCCCAGCAACCCTCAGTTTGTTTTGAGAGATTAAGAGTCACTTATGGTTTGTCTCCCTCCCAATCCCATCTTGTTTCTTTTCTTCTTTTTCTGCCCTCCTAGTCCCCCATGTTGCATCTCCACTTCCTCATATCAGGGATATCATATGATAGTTGTCTTTCTCTGATTGACTTATTTCACTAAGCATGATACCCTCTCATCCCATCCACGTCGTTGCGAATGGCAAGATTTCATTTCTTTTGATGGCTGCATAGTATTCCATCGTGTATATATACCACATCTTCTTTATCCATTCATCTGTTGATGGACATCTAGGCTCTTTCCATAGTTTGGCTATTGTAGACATTGCTGCTATAAACATTCGGGTGCACGTGCCCCTTCGGATCACTACGTTTGTA
>PISX010012858.1:0-59162 GCA_004024625.1 Mellivora capensis
ACTCTGTTCCACTGGTCTATGTGTCTGTTTTTATGCCAGTACCATGCTGTCTTGGTGATCACAGCTTTGTAGTAAAGCTTGAAATCAGGTAACGTGATGCCGCCAGTTTTATTTTTGTTTTTCAACATTTCCTTAGCAATTCGGGGTCTCTTCTGATTCCATACAAATTTTAGGATTATTTGCTCCAGCTCTTTGAAAAGTTTTAAAGGAGACTGTCCTTCTACTTGTGTATGTTAAGAGAGACACTTTAGATGTGAGTATATCTATTCAAACCTGTCTCCATAAGAGTTACAAATCAAAATGAATGCCTTACAAATGGTATTTCAGGCCTGTCATGTTTGTTGATAAAGAATAGCACAGGGGCGCCTGGGTGGCTCAGTGGGTAAAAGCCTCTGCCTTCGGCTCAGGTCATGATCCTCAGGGTCCTGGGATCGAGCCCCGCATCGGGCTCTCTGCTCAGCAGGGAGCTTGCTTCCTTCTCTCTCTCTCTCTCTCTCTGTGTCTGCCTGCATACCTCTGATCTCTGTCTGTCAAATAAATAAATAAAATCTTGAAAAAAAATTAAAATTAAAAAAAAAGAATAGCAAATTGTGTGTTCTTATGAGGTTACGGTTGTGCCTGTTTTTTTCTCTATTCAGTTATGTAATTGCATAGTTGTTCGTTTTATAAGTGTTGGCCTGCCCACTGCCCCTTACTTGCTGAGCATGGAAATTCTGATAAGGAGGTTATCTTCGTCTTCCCTCACAGACATGTAGCTTGGGCAACTCTGTAGTCTCAGTTGTGGTGAGTCATTTTAATATAATTCATTAAGTAAAATGACAGGATGGGTGTATCCAGGTTGGAGGAAAGAAGCTGGACCACCATAAGGGTGGAGAATAAGTATTATAAGGATGAGGCCTTGTACAGTCCTATGAGCACATGAAGAATTGTACGGAAGGCTGCTGTATGCCTGAGTTGTTGAAGATTCACAGATCTGATGGTCAGGAAGAAAGCTGGACAGTGGGGCAGGGTCCAGGGTAAACTGGAAACCATAAGGACACCCTGGAACCTGTGTCTGTCCCTTACTGCCTTCATTTTCAAGCTTTCAGATTGAGTTAGTTACTTAGAGTGAACTGTGTATTCATCTATAGGATATAAAATCAGGTTAGAACTTTTAACAGGCAGGGGGATTTAAAAAAAAAAAGATTTTATTTATTTATTTGCCAGAGAGAGAAGGCAAAAGAGAGAGAGCACAAGCAGGAGGAGCAGCAGGCAGAGGGAGAAGCAGGCTCCCAGCTGAGCAAGGAGCCCAATAAGGGACTTGATCCCAGGACCCTGGGATCATGACCTGAGCTGAAGGCAGATGCTTAACTGACTGAGCTTCCCAGGTGTCCCAGGCAGGGGAATTTTTTTTTTAAGTCCTTCAAATTTGGGTAGGATTTTAATGAGAAAAAAAGAATAATCTTCCATAACAGAATCTTACAGTATGAGCACTCTTGTTCATTTGTATTTTAGTGTAGAAGAAGACACCTATTCACCTTTCAGAATCTGGTCTGATATGTTGTGATTAATCTGTACAATATCTTGACCATATCTTCTCAGCATCCAAAAATTATGCCTCAGAAAATGTTCATATGTTATATGTAACTTAGGGCAAAATCAAGATCTCAGTGAATGAGTAGTGGCCAAATAGGGGAGGGAGCATATCATGGGCTTAAAGGAGCAGTTCTGTCCTTCCATGAGAGCAAAGGAGGGCTTATAGCCATTTGTGGAAGCTCTTGAAGCCCCTGTGAGCTCTTTAGAGCCCTAAATGTGTATTAAGATTGCCCTAATGGGCACCTGGGTGGCTCAGTGGGTTAAGCTGCTGCCTTCGGCTCAGGTCATGATCTCAGGGTCCTGGGATCGAGTCCCGCGTCGGGCTCTCTGCTCAGCAGGGAGCCTGCTTCCCTCTCTCTCTCTCTCTGCCTGCTTTTCTGTCTACTGTGATCTCTCTCTGTCAAATAAATAAATAAAATCTTAAAAAAAAAAAAAAAGATTGCCCTAATGAAGCCATTATCTATCACTGCCATCAGAGCCAAGTCTAGCTGATTTTCCTTTATGACTGAACACAACCATTTTCAAAGCTGCCCCAGAAATGACTCTGGCCATAGGAAGAGGAAGATAAAAGAAGATGGCTTGTATTTACGAGGTATAGACAGTGAAATTCTCTTGGGAAAAAACCCTGCTCTTAAACTGGCCTCTCCACCTCATCTTCTTCTCATCATCTGCTACCCTCCACATATATTCTATATCTTGCGATGAGAGTCATTTCTTGAAAGTGATGCTTTAGACCACCGCTTTGGCCTTTCCATAGCTCATTTAAGCTACAGTGTAATAGTTGAGCTCTGGACTTCAGGGTTCTCACGGGGCTGGCCACTTCCCTTTCTCTTCTTTCTCACGAGTCTCTTTGGCTCACCACACATAGCATTGTCCATCCTCGGCCTCTTCCCTCCGTCCCAGTAGAGAGGAAGATATTCCTTCATCTTGAACTCCACCCTTTCTGCATTTCCTCATCTACGTGCTCTCTATCCAGCATTTTCTTTGTCTCCCTGGGATTTAAAATATTTCTGACGGTAAATATACTTGATTCTTCTCTGGTTAAAAAATAAGTTGAAAATATTTTCATTTCACTCAGCTACCTCTGAGATTCAACTTCTAATCATCTCTGTCCTTCCTTTCGCTGCTCTACTTGAATAGGTCTTTACCCGATTTTCCTTATTTCCCTGTGCTGCTTTTAACCATCTGCAAACCAGTTTTCATTTTCACTTTACTAAAACTATTCTCTCAGAGGTGTCCTATAATATAGCTGAATGCTGTGACCTTGCCCCAGTTCTAAGCTCTTTTAACATCTCTCCTGGGTCTGGTTTTGTCAACCATAGTGGTTTTGAAGGATTTCATCCCTTGAGGTCCATAGTGCCAGACTTTTTTCTTTCTTTTTAAATCATTTTGAATCTTCTTTTGCTTTTTCCCTGGTTTCCTTTCCTATTGTTCCCTGATTTTTTTCCCCTGAGCTTTGGTCTCTGTTCTGGAACTTTCTCTTTACTTTCTCAAATAGTGAACACACTCACACTCAGTCTCACTTGAAACCTATCAGCTGTCTCCCAAATGTCCTTCTTTGTTGCTAACACCCTGCCTGCTTTTCTTTCTTTCTTTGTTTCTCTTGCCTTTTTTGGCCTTGTTGCCACACCTCATGTCAAGTACCATACCCACTCAAACCTAAATTACTGCGGCACAGTTCTGCGTGCTGCTGTCAAATTAATCTTGTTCAAATATATCGTCCTGTCGCTCTTGCTACTCCATATGGCATATGCTTGCCCTTTGCCTATCACTGTCCTTATTCATGCTTTTTCCTTGACTTGTCCCTTTCTCTACCTTCAAGTCAACTACATCTTACCTCTTTCAAGCAGAACTTAAATTCTATCTCCTCCCTCCTCTTGATAATCTAGCCCATACTGCTTTCCCCCTTTCTTTGTACCTACAGTGGGCCCTGACTCATGGGAATAGCCACTTGGAAACTTCCTTCTCAGCCTGACGGGCACAAAAGCTCTTTGTTCTCAGCTTTGCTAGTCTACTTCCTTGTCCCCACTCTGCCCCAGCACCTGTTTCACTCCAGCAGTAGTTCAGGTTCAAGGTGGGATTCCCCACATTGGTAATGTTTTGTTTTGTATTAAATGTCTTATGGGCAAAAGTAGGCAGAATAGTGTTTTAACCTCCACCACTAAGCCTTCAGTTTACTTTATTTTGTATCTCACCGTTCCCACATCTCCCTACAGGATTATTTTGGAATCAAATCCCGAATATATCAATACTTCTGTAAATATTTCTGTACATATCTCTAAAAGATAAGAATTCTGTTTTTAAAATAACCACAATATCATTGTTAAAGTGAGATTTTTCTGCTGGCACAAGTAGGGGTGGAGTAAAGACAAAAGTATAGAGTTTAAACAGAAAATACATTATAAATGATTACAGGTATCCTTTATTTTTTGTATCACCCTAAAAGCCACTGAAAGGACTATGTGTTTGCCTCAGAAAACAAAAGAGGAACAGTGAGACTGCCTTCTGTTCCTCTGTGGAATAGGGAAGGAGAGGACTTGGGGTCAGAATTAATAGGTAGTAATAGAAGAAAAGGGCCAGGGGCCCCTCAGAATAAAGCAAAGGATCTGGTCTTCCCAAAGGTGATTCCACACACTCCACCCTTCCTTCCAAATCTCTATCCCTGTGCTTTGCCCAGGTGGAGCCTTTGAGGGTCTCCATGAATAACTGAGGGGAATTCTTATTCTCTTGGCCAGTTTTGTAAAAGGTGTCCTGACCCTGGCAGCACAGGGGATTGTGTTCCTAGCATTCCAAGTTAGAATTCTAGACTTGTTTTCCCACAGAAGCATGCTATGTATGGCTAGATTCTATAGTACTTGTACAATATGAGTTTGAAAGACTCCCTGGAATTTCCTGGCAACCTAACTGCTGTGTACAACATTGCTTCTATGGGAAACTGCTTTTGAATTCCAAATAATTGACCTACAGTGAAATTTGGATTCCACACCAACTATAAATAAAAGATTTCAAGTGTAGTCAGTCTTACTTATTTAATAACCTTTCCAGATTATACCACGTGTTAGGTTTCTCTCAAGATAGATCGTACATTTTGCAAGGTCAGACATTGTCCTCGCCTTCTCTCATGTCTGCCAGTGCACCTAGCACATTGCAAAATATTTAGGTCCTTAATAAAAATTTGTCGATGGATAGATTGGGTGAAAACTCAGATGTTTGTCTAGCTTCATACATTTTCCCATTTTGACTTTATTACTGTTTTCTTCTTCATCTCCAGTGAGAGGTTCAAATCCTACTATGTCTGACAGGTGAAAGCGGAAGTATTTGGGAGCAGTAAAAGACCTTGTATAGAGGGTAGATTTTTATTTCATTATTTTAGAAAGGTTTCTTTATTTTGAGGGGAAGGGGTAGAAGTAGAGAATCTTCAGGCAGACTCCCTGCTGAATGCAGACCCCTCCCCCCCGCCTCGTTGTGGGGCTTGAGCTCATGACCCTGAGCCCATGACCCGAGCTGAAACCTAGAGTCGGAGACTCAGCTGATTGAGTTACCCAGGCATCCCTATTTCATTTTTTAATTTATGAGACCTGTATTTGTTCTCTGAGCTTTGGCCTCTATTTATCTCTACCGTGTGTGTAGCCCAGACCTTGAAATTAAGTGTAGTTTTTTAAGAAACAATCTTTCTCTTGGCACAACTAAGCTCACCTGTAGGAAACAGAAATGCAGTTCCCTGGTTCTGAGTCTCTGAACCATAGTCCTTGTTTATCTCTGTGACCCTCTCTGTAGTGACTGTCCAGACCCCTGAAACACAAACTGCCTTGACTGACCAATTTTTCCCAGACAGCTAACAATCTCAGTTTGAAGTGTGGAAGTACAAATAGCTTTAGCAGTAAGTTTGTTTTCTTAAAGAAGATAAGAAAGTTTTTAAGCAAAAGTTTAAAAGGAAATATGTGTATATAGTTTATGATCCATATTAAATATTCTGGAAGGCGATAACTATAAAAACAGGACTTTGCCCTAGGAGTTTTCCCTAAAACAGAATCTCTTCTGTCACCAGCCTGATATTTTTAAAAATTTTAATTCCAGTATCGTTAACATACAGTGTTGCAGTAGTTTCAGGTGTATAAGATAGTGACTGAACCCTTCCATACAACACCCGGTGCTCGTCACAGCACGTGTACTCATTAATCCCCGTCGTCCGTTTCCCCCATCCCCTTCCCCTCTGGTAACCATCAGTTTTTTCTCTTCAGTCTCTAGAGTTCTTGGTTCGTGCCTCTCTCTCTTTTCCTTTTCTCATTTGTTTCTTAAATTCCACATATAAGTGAAATCATATGGTATTTGTCTTTCTCTTACTGACTTCCTTTAGCATGATATACTCCAGGTCCATCCATGTCATTGCAGATGGGAAGATTTCATTCTTTTTTTTTTTTTAAATCAGCCTGGACATTTGTTAAGCCCAAGAAACATAAACTCCTGAAATAGATCATATTCCAGACAGCTAGCTATCTAAATATGAGGCATGACAGACAAGTGGATTTAACTTAATTGTTTATTTTCTTGGAGGATAAAAATAGTTGTTTTAGTTTGGGATCTTTCTTTCTTTCATTTAAAAAAAAAAATTCTGTTGCTTAGTAGTCTTAAATAATCTAGGAAGGAGCAACTCTAAGAATAGGAATTTGTCCTTAAGGAACCACACTTATATTGCTTCACTACTTTATTTTATTATATTTTTAAAGATTTTATTTATTTATTTGTGTGTGAGAGAGAGAGTGAGCACAAGCAGGGAGAGCAGCAGAGGGGGAGGGAGAAGGAGGGAGCCTGGTGCAGAATTTGATTCTAGGACCCTGGGATCACGACCTGAGCCGAAGGCAGATGCTTAACCAACTAAGCCACCTGGGCGCCCTGCTCACTACTTTAAGTAGCAGCACTAGGCGCACCAGTTGAGCATCTGGCTCTTGGTTTCGGCTCAAGTCATGACCTCAGGGTTGTGAGATTGAGCACCCTCCCACCACCCCCACCCCATGGGGCTCCATGCTGAGCATGGATTTTCCCTCTCCTCCTGCCTCTCCCCCACACTCTCCCCTGCCAACTAACGCACACATGCACACACCCTCTCTCTTTCAAATAATTAATTAAATAGCACTAATCAAGCCCAGTATGTGTTTGGATTTTTTTTTTTTTTTAAATAAGAGAGGGAAGGTGGGAAGGGGCAGAGATAGAGGGGAGAGAGAGAATCCTAAGCAAGCTCCATGCCCAGCATGGTACCTGATGTGGGGCTCCATCTCACAACCCCAAGATCATGACCTGAGCCCGAAATCAAGAGTCAGATGCTTAACTGACTGAGCCACCCAGGCACCCCTAGCCCAATATGTGTTTTGAGTCCAAGAAATAGCCATGCATTTCAAGTTGACATTCTTGCATACATAGTAAATAGACCATCAGCATGTGTTCAGTTTACATAAACAAAAGACTCCAGGATACACAGATTAAACCTAAGACATCCCTGATAGGTGTTGAAGAAATTGATCTAATGTGCAGAGGGAATATCCATTCCAATTTATAGAGAATAGCTTTACCAGAGTAAGTTATGAAGTGTCTTTCTCCCTGTTC
Organism: Mellivora capensis; assembly: GCA_004024625.1. Lineage (NCBI taxonomy): Eukaryota > Metazoa > Chordata > Mammalia > Carnivora > Mustelidae > Mellivora > Mellivora capensis. Next base: position 7,177 of record PISX010012858.1, read on the forward strand.
CTCAATGTAATTATGCACTTTATCTTGTTCTAGGAGTACACCATGCTCTGTCTGTTATGTGGCAAAGCTGAAGATACTATCAGTATTCTCCCTGATGACCCTCGACAAATGACTCTGTTATTCTAAGGATCCTCTGCAGTTCTGTTGTAACTGTGTTGTGTTGGTTTATAATACAGCAAGCCTCATGGTTTGTCTTACTTCGTTTATAATGGGAATTATTTTGCATTTTTTTTCTGCTCAGACTTAACTGTTCTTTGAAAGAAAAAGTAATTTAGGGGATTATGTTCTTCTGCTGAGCTCTTCTGCTAAAGTTCCCAGTTCACATCAGAGTATAGAATCTCTGTTAGAAGTTATGTGGCTAGAAAATAAAACTAGAATAGGAGCATACCTAATGCCTAGATCTTGGTTCCAATAAAAAGAACCAGGGCTCCTTGGAGAATGATTGATTCTAGGACTGGGTCAGTGACTGTACAAAATGAGCTTGAAGCATTTTGTGTCAAAAGAAAAGTGCCCAAAAAATCCCCAAAGCTCTCCCCCCCCAAAACCCCATAAAACACAATGACTGGGAGTATGATAAAGGGACAGAAGGGCTAACTGAAGGAGCTCCCAGTGACTGAAGTTGGAATAGTTTCAGCAACAAAGTAAAGTAGTACTGAGTTATAACCCAAACACTAAATATCCATGAGTCCTTACTGACAGAGCTAAATGATTGAATCAAGAAGTATGTAGATTGGAATAGAAATGCAGAAGAATTTCAAATAATATATGTAGATACTCCCCACTCCTTAAGGGTGGGTTATGCACAGCAATTTCCTGCCAAAGAGTAGAGTATGCAGAGGGAGAAAAGTAATTTTACAGTGGAAGAACCAGACAAACACTAGCTCAACCAAATGACCAAGATTAGCATCCACAATGATAATCCTATTGATAATGGCAATTACCCTTGATTTGATGTGATGAAAGCATACTTTACCTTTGTGTTCTCCCTCCCCCAAACCCATAACCCAGTCTAATCATGAGAAAAGTTATCAGAGAAATCCCAGTTGAGGGCCAGCTTTCAAAATAACTGACCAGTACTCCTCAAAATTGTCAAGGCCATAAAGACAAGTCTGGGAAACTCGCACAGCCAAAAAGAGTGTAAAGAGACCTGAAAACTAAATGTAACGAAGTGTTCTAGGACAGAAAAAGGACATTTGGTTAAAACCAGCAAAATCTATGGGGTGCCTGGGTGGCTCAGTGGGTTAAAGCCTCTGCCTTTGGCTCAGGTCATGACCCCAGGGTCCTGGGATTGAGCCCCGCGTCGCATCGGGCTCTCTGCTCAGCAGGGAGCCTGCTTCCCTCTCTACCTACTTGTGATCTCTGTCTGTCAGGTAAATAAATAACTCTTAATAAAAAAACAAAACCAGAAAACAAAAATCAGCAAAATCTGAATAAAGAGTGGATTTTAACTAATAGAAGTAAATAGAGTCACACCAACTGCTCCAAAGAGATCTTAGAATATCTCACCTTGTATAGTTGAAAGAACACCAGCTTGGGTGTTGGAAACCTTGGCACTTAGGTCTCTCTGCCATTTGGTAGCAGTATGACCATTAAGCAAAAACATAACTCTGGTCTTTAGGTCCCATGTTTATTAGATTGGTCTAGTAAAAACTGATATTTTACTTCCTTCACAGTATTGTTGGAAGATCCAAATGAATAATGAAAGTAAAATGCTTTAGAAAGCATTATAAAGTACTATATGCTAAAAGATGGCTTTGGTTAGTTCTTCTCATTCTAAGACCAAAACTTCAAGGGTCAGACATCAGAAACAAAATTATTTCCTCTTCATATCTAAGAAGTTTGGAAATTCTAAACTAAAGCTTTGCTTGTAAGGGAAAAAAGTGAGTAAATGTTCATTGTTGATACCAGGGAAGTTTTGTTATATAACAGGAAGAAGAAGAATACTGCTGAGGTTTATTGAGTACTTACTGTGTGCCCGGCCTTTTTAAACACTTAATCCTCATTAACAACTCCCTGAAGTAGTAGGTACTATTGTTATCCCAGTTTTAGCGCCAAAGGAACTGAATCACAGGGATGTTAAGGAACTTACGGTCAGACAACTAGGACAGTGACTCTGTCTCAGCACTACTGTTCACGACACATGAAGTACAGGGGTCTGGCGAAGGTGAGGAAGAAGTTGAGAATGTTGGCGACAACACTCTGAGGGATCTAGGCATGTCAGACCGAGATCTGTTATTTAGAAAAGTTAAGTCATCTAGGCCTTAGGGTTCAGTTGTGTTATTCCTGGAAAATGTTTTCCACTTTTCTGCAAATCTATATCTGACCTGCTGAGGAAATCGTTTGGTGAAATGGATCCAGAAAGCAGAGACAATGCTTCATTACTTTAAATAGCAGCACTAAGCCCATTATAGCCTCTGAATTGTCCCTTCTTGGAGTTTGCTAATGCTTCCCGCTTAGTCATTTGGAGCTCAAGAATATGATTTTATAAGCCCCAACTGAAAATCCTCGTCTATTACAGGCTGTATAATTATCTATCTGTTTTGGACTATATATTACAAAACTTAAAACAGAAGATCCTATCCACATTGGTCATTATTAAACCAACTTTGTGTGCTGTGTTTTGTGACACTATTTTCTAGAATTCTTCTACGGATCTAATCAAATAAAGACTTCTTAAACCCAGTTCTACTGAATCCATATTTTTCTGTTCAAATAAAGGAACCAGGCAAAAATACCAGGTTTTGTTTTGTTTTGTTTAACTTCCCTTCCTGAGAGACAAAAAGAGAAGGAACGATCTATAGGTGTAATTGGGAAAGTGGACTTGTCCAGTCACCTCATTCTTAGTCTGCATGTTCCATGACGTATAGATCTGGTGTCTGCATACTTAGGCTCTTGAAGTCAAAGCTCAGCGTGTTTGTTTTGTTGTTTTAGCTGGCCCAGTCTTTCTTAAATGGTCTTGGCCTCTCCCGGTACTAATTAATTGATACATGATACATTGTGGGCACAACTAGATATGGTTTGTTACTTATAAGGAATTATTAAGAAGTATATATTCACTGCTCTTTATCAGGGGATCAAGAATTCTTTGTTTTCATTCTGCTGTTTTTGTGAGCAAGGTTGTTACTTCACTGGATTTGAGGCTCTCAGTTTTAGGTTGTGTGTTTCTTGACTGTAGTAATCTCTATTGTGAGATACAGTATGGTTAGATAGAAAGGAAACCAAGAGACCTAGTTCTAAAATGAGCTTTGCCGGGGCACCTGGGTGGCTCAGTGGGTTAAAGCCTCTGCCTTCGGCTCAGGTCATGATCCCAGGGTCCTGGGATCGAGCCCTACATGGGGCTCTCTGCTCAGCGGGGAGTCTGGTTCCCTTCCTCTCTCTGCCTGCCTCTCTGCCTACTTGTTATCTGTCAAATAAATAATAAAAATAAAATCTTAAAAAGAATAAAATGAGCAGGGACGCCTGGGTGGCTCAGTTGGTTAAGCGGCTGCCTTCGGCTCAGGTCATGGTCCCAGCGTCCTGGGATCGAGTCCCACATCGGGCTCCTTGCTCGGCAGGGAGCCTGCTTCTCCCTCTGCCTCTGCCTTCCACTCTGTCTGCCTGTGCTCGCTTGCTCTCTCTTCCTCTCTCTCTGACAAATAAATAAATTTAAAAAAAAAAAAAAAGAATAAAATGAGCTTTGCCGCCTGCTCATGTTGGGACATTGGGCAGGTTATATGCACCTTGGCTCTTCAGTGGAAAAATAGAAATAATGATGCCTCCTGCACAAAGTTGTAAAATCAAATGATACAACATAAGTGAAAGTGTTTTTAAGTTGTGCAGTGCTATGTACAGGCAGCTATCAGTGGTCTTTCTGAAGGAACTCTGAAATAGAGGGAAACACTATTGTATTGTATTTAATAGTACAATTAAAGGCTTTGGGGCACCTGGCTTGCTCAGTTGGCTAAGCATCTGACTCTTGATTTGAGCTCAGACATGATCTCATGGTTGTAGGATCAAGCCCCATGTTGGGCTCTGTGCTCAGGGGGACATCTGCCAGAGGTTCTCTCCCTCTGCCTTACCAACCCCCTCAAATAAATAAGTCTAAAAAAAAAAAGGACAGACTTTATAGTCAACTGACCTGGGTTTAACGTTCAACTCTGCTACTTGGAGCCCTTTGTTCTTGGCAGGTGTCTTGTTCACTTAGCTTCTCTTTAAAACAGAGAATTCTTAACAGAGTCAGTACAAGGATTAAGTAACCTAATTACGTACTTACGCAGTGTGTGAGTATAGTAAATATTCAATAAATGATAGTTTGTCATTTATTGATGACAGTTATGATGGTGGTGATAAGAAATCAGATTTGAAATCACCAATCAGATTCTGGCTCAGTGTTTCTTAAACTAAGGAGATACTGCTGTGGGAACACAGGGAAATAATAAATTTCAATCTATGTACCTTGGTCCTCTAAAATCAATTCCCCCAAGCTTTATTTTTTGTTAGAGCCCTCGGAGAAGTGACTGTCTCTGTCCCTGCTCTAAATCAAGTGGCATTATGTCATCTCTCTGGGAATGCTTGTTTATGAGACGCTTCCTACTTCCTCAGTGCCCCTAGGGAAATTTGATTAAAAGATTGAAAGTGGGTGATTATTTTAAGGTTTGCCATGTCTTATTTATGACCATAAGCTGGTACTTCTGAGGCTGTAAAAGGAGACAAACAAGATGAAAAATAAAACAATTTCTCCTCTTCATTTTAACAACAGCACAACTAAAGATTTAGTAAAAACAAAATGTGCTTGTAAAAGAAGTGTCTCTAGTCCTGCCATACCTGTTCCCTCCTGAGCCACACTGGGCAAGTCCCTTTTGAAGCATGTAGCATTTTCCCTGCCCAAGTGATGAGCCCTTTTCCTACCATAATGGCTTTTACTGACTCTCTGCAAAATCACTTACAGTGTTAATTCCCAATCCTTCAAGAATCTTTAATTCCTTCAACTTGAGCCTCCGGGGAAAGACCCAATACATTGTACTGGCATATCAGCCCGAAATTGCCTGTGGCATCATGCCCACATCTAGGACAGCTGCTCTGTTATTAGACATAGCAACAGACTTTAGCACTATGGAGATCATGAACAAATCATACTAGCATCCGGTATGAATTCTGTATTTCACTTCTTCAGAGAAGCCATTTGCCTCTGCAGTTATTGCTCTAAAATCAGTGCTCAGTCCTGCCTTCCAAAAACCCATACCCCAGCTGTTGGCTTTAAGAGCAGGAATCTTGAAAGGCTTGAGTTTTTGACAGTCAAGTTAAGGGTAGACTTAATTTAGCAGAAGGCCCTGCAAAAGGGTGTCAGGGGATTCCCACTGTAATGCTCAGGTTACCCCTTTTGACATAAAGCACCACGGACGGCATAAATTCAGTTGAAGGTCAGACAGTGAGGATCCTTAACCTCTATTCTGCACTGACTTCTCAGATGATGGAGGTGCTTAGAAAATAGTTATGGGGATGCCACAGGAAAGGGATCTTACCCCTCAGCATTGGGTTCATAAGCAGTGTGTCCAGTTTGGAGAACTGCCCCTTCTGGTCTTCAATGAGGAAAGGAAAATGTTCCAACTAGTGGTCCAAGAAGGAGAGGTGAAGTGAGCAGCTTGCAGCAAGAGGTTTGTGAGGCAAAGTGACAGGGCAGTGGCTTCTCAGCAGGTTTCTTTTCCAGAACATGATAGGACCTGGCCTTGGTGGTGGTTGTGCCTTTGGAGTTTGCCTGTACTTTCTGAAGAATCTGGGGCACTGTCTTTACAAAGCCATTTGGCAGAACCCTGTTCTCACGGAGAAGGGCTGTCCTGTTGGCAGGTTATGAACAGTTGGATGGTCTAAAGGGAGGCCCTCTTCATTCCCACCCTCATGGAAGAAAAAGTGAAATCAGTCCTTCATGCCTACTCTGGCCTGTCTTGTGCCTAGATCTGGGAACATGTGAGTTTGAGAAAGACAACGGTAGCATAGAACTGTGAAAAGGAGGGAGTCGGTCCTGCTAAGGATCAAAAACAAATGTGACTCAGCAAGGTGATCAGGGAAATAAGTACTCTTTGTGCTCCCAGGAACCGCACCCTCCACACCCTTGCTGTCAGTTAAAGTTGACCAAATCTGTGTCCCAGCAACATCTCCAAGTACAGGTAATTCTTGGCTGGCCCAGTACCTGCAGTGATAGTGACATCTTCCTGATTGAAGTCCTCTAACCAGCCTCCCAGTACTCTCCACTGAAAGGCTTGCTGTCTTTTCCTCCCCTTTACCTCTCATTACCTGCCCCCCACCCCCGGCCGCTGCCCCTGCCTCTGTTCTGGAGGAGCCATTAAGTAATAATAGAATTCATACTTCCTACAACTCCACCTGCCACCACAGACCCTGGCCAGAGCCTGCTCTCGACAGTCATCAGGGTGTCACCCGGATCAGAGCCTTCCTCTGTCAAGCCTTTGTGTGCTGCCAGCTCTCTGTCCAACCTGCAGTTTTGTGTTACCCCTCTACCCTCCATCGAGGAAGAAGACACAGGGAGCCTGGCCATTTGCATTCCTGCCCTTTATTGGACACAGCTAGAAGCCTGGCTCTAAGCCCTTCACGCTTCTCAGACACCGCCCATAAGGTTTAGGAAGGTGCCATCATTCTGTGAAGGCCCAGAGCCACTCGAATCTTGGAGCTCCAAGTAGAATCACCAAGCATAAGGTTGGGGGAGGGAAGGGAGACAGGTGGCCTGGAAGGGCAAGGCTCTTCAGGAGAAAGCTTTGGCCCAGCAGTGCCTCCTGTGGGCACACTGAAGCCTCAGGAAAGATACCAGGGGCGGGATGGGGTAGATCCCCGTGCTGAGCAGCTCCGGTCTATATGGCAACTTTGAGGAGACGCTTGATGTCAGGCTCAATGTTGATGGTAGGGAAGGTGCGGCTGTAGCGGCGGAAGGGCTCCCCCTCCGGCCCAATAAGGAACTTCTCAAAGTTCCAGGCCACGTCGGAGCGGCGCACAGGGCTCCAAATGATGAACTTGGGGTCAGTCATGAGGGAAAATGGGTCATCATAAGGGTAGGGGAGCTTGTCCTTCAGGTAGGCGAAGACAGGATGCTCGTTCTGACCATTCACCTCACACTTCTGGACAAGAGTAAAAGTGGGCTGGAATCCACCTCCGGGGCGGACATACTTGAGACTGTTCAGGATCTCCTCATTCTGACAGTTCTCCTGGGAAGGAAAAAGACAAAGAGCATGGAAGAGGGAAGGGGGAAATAAAAGATCCACGAAAACCTTTCACCCTCCTATAGTCCCTTCCCAGGACCATTCTTTTCTGTGTAGCTCCTCTGCGTCCCCTGTTCTTTTTCCTTCTTCCCTAGCTTTGCCCCACTCTTGACTTGGAGATTCCCCATTCATAGCCATTGTTGGATGGTTTGCGAGGCCATTCCTGAAAATTCTTGCAGTTCCTAGCTTGGCTGTCGTTACAGTGAATGATTTAGCACTTTTGAACTGCTGCTTCTCTCTCTAAACTACCCTGAACAGTTCTTAGGATATCTATCTGAAACTTCAAGGTACCTTGAGTTCAGGGCAGTAGAAAGAAAGGAAAAAAGAGGCTCAGATGATGCCATCTAGAACTCTCACTTTTTTGCCCCCCCCCACACTCACACACACGTCCAGGCAAGCCTTCCCCTTCCCTCTGCTCTGATTTTGCCTCTGTTGTTTCTGATTACATGTGAGTGTTGAGTATAGCCTTTGCCTTTCATCTTGCCTTTTCCTCGATCTGAAGTGTAAGTGGGAGGAAGCTTTCATGAAGAAAGGCCCCATCCAAGGAAGTCTAGCTTTCAGGTGCTACAAAGGCAAAGTAAATTAGAGATGACAGTGGATGTATGCTAAATGGAATTGCTTAGTGACTGGCAGGGATGATTTAACAGGATAGAGTGTTTAGGATTCTGGAATAGGCCAAGGGAAGGAAAGCAAAGTGTGTACTTGAGGACTACCGTTATGAATATGTAGTTAGCATTCCTTTTACTTCCAGACTGCTCTCCCAAGAGTCCTCGCACTCACTCACTAGACTCAGCTGTGAGGGCTTTAGCTCTGAGCCTGTTACCTGTCTTTCCCTCCCCCTTGCCATCCCTGTCCTACCCCTACTCGGCATTCTTCACCCCTGAGAACGCCAAAAGGCCCATGGAAACCCTTATTTTCCACCTCTTCCCCTGGGTCTAAGAGTCAGATTTCTTCTTGTGGGAGAAAGTTCTCGCCTCTGACGTACTAGAACCAATCAGTACAGTCAGTTCCAGGCCATCAAGACATCTTGAGCCCAAAGGTGATCTCCATTAGACTTCTTATCTCTTAATGTAGATGGCTGGCGGGCTACCGGTAGGTTACAGATTCCCTCCAGCCACGAGTTAGCCTGATGGTGGAAGGGTGGAGACCTTATGGGGCGGAAGAGACACCCCTCAAGTGGTTTCACCCTTTCTCCAGGCCTGGCCAAGCCTAGAAACAGACTGAGACAGGGAAGCAACAGTGACAGCAGTGATGGTCTGGACTCAGGTTTGTCATAGCCAATGACACTTCAGCCTTCCCGCTGTATCTCTGCTAATCAGTTCTTTGCCGTCACACCACTGTGAATTGAACTGAGGGAGTTATAATTAGAGGGTTCACTTGAGGACATTCTGTCTGCTGGTGCTGTTAAAATAATAAGTGAATATAGAAGAATCCCTGACAGAGAACTTGAGGTATGTGGGCTGAAGATCTAGAACTTGACCAGGTAATCAGAGACAGAGATTTGACCCCTGTGTGGAACACACACACACACACACACACACCCCAAAAAAAAGGGGGGAAAGAAAAAAAATCAGAGACAGGTGCACGTGACACCCAGAGGAGACCCGTGCACGTTGAGCACCCTGAGCTTTCCACCAAAATCACTCTCCCCTCCGCTGATTTAAAACAGAGTCCTTTGAACTAAATAATACAGTTGCATTTGCTTTCACTTGCATATTACTTTATATTTTCCAAGGTTTTTTTTTTTTTATATCTTACCCTCTGAACCTCACAATTATCCTATGAGATAAGTGGCATTATCCCATTTACAGATGAGGAAACTAAAACAGATAAACCAAGTCACTCTTGCATGGGCACAGAGCCACGGAAGAGCAGAACCATGTCTAGCTGCAACTGAGGTCACCTGGGTCAGTTCAGTCCTAGTGTGATTGTTGACTTTCTATTTCCTTCCACTCATCCTCTCAGCGGGTATTTAACAAGTGCATTCTCCACGGTGGAGAGAAAAGCAGACGCAGTACCAGCCCTCCTGGAGCATAATGGGAAGACAATAAACAACAAAACCCCACCCTCTCTACTGAAGCCCAGTTAGAACCCCATGTACTTCCCCTTGGTATTCACCTGTACCCAAAGACCTAGATTAACAAATAACTCCGATTCCAGATGCTCCAGACACACACAGTCACTCTCCATCCCCCCTTAGTCTACCAAAGCTTTGGCACCCCAACTCCTTGGGTACACTACAAGGCACCCCTCACCTGATGTCCAAATTGGTTGCAAGGGAAGCCAAGAACCACCAGGCGCCTGGGGAAGCGGCATTGCAACTCGTTGAGCTGGGTGAAGTCCCGGGTGGTTGTGCCTCAGAGAGAGGCCACGTTCTGAATCAGCACGGCCCTGCCTCGGAATGTGTTGAAATCTACCTTCTCCCCGTCCAGGCTGACAGCACTGAGGTCGTAGAAGGACTTGGCTATGTAAGCCATGGTGAAGGGGCAGAGTGTGGCGTGCAGAGTGGCAGCAGCCCACTTCAGGGTCTGTTATAGGAGTGGGGAGGAAGGAGGAGCCTGGAAGGACAGGAAGGATTTCACAATGGGGCTTTGAGCATCCCCAGGATGACTTAGCAAAAAACGGTCACCCACCTGGAGGTGCTATTTCAACAAGGAGGTGGCTCCTCCTGTTTACAGACTCTGAACAAAGCCAGCTACCTGCCCCACCCTGCTGGCAACCCGGGAAGGGCCAATTTGATATCTATGTACAAACATGAATAATTCACTCCTTGCAGGAAACTAGAGCCCCAAAGGTCAAATGGGGAGGAAAAAAGGGAGGGAGGGATGCAGGATTGACTCCGACTTGCCCCAGCAAGTCGTTCTCCCTTGGCACAGACACATATTATCGGCTGAAGGCCAAGCCGTGAACTGCGCCATTGAGAGTTCAGGGTCTGCCAAGATCTGAAAGATGAGGAAGAGAACTGGGGGGCATGTCCCCTTAACTCAGACCGCAACCAAAATATACATATGACGGGCGCGTAGTTTTCTTTGGCTGTCGTTTTCCACAAGCCTACAAGAACAGGGATCCTCAGAAGGACAGTGTGATTTTTCTCGAAATAATTGCTTTCAGGGGGCTCAGACAGGCTGAAGAGATGAAGTCTGTCTTGAAAAGTCTTCCAGTGAGTGGTGCTGCTTCTGCCGGAGAGCTGCTGTGCCCTTGCCCCTCTGCATGGCACCGATGCTCACACCATGTCCTCCACTCTGCCTCCATGGGCTCGTGAGGAGGCCGTCAGTCGTGGCCGGGCGATGGAGGAGCAGAGATGGAGGTCGATGGAGGTCACAGAGCAGGTGAGTGACCCCCAGGGCACGAGCTACACCTGCCTCCTCTCAGACAAAGGCTCGGCCCCCAAGACTTCTCCCGGCAGGCTCATCCTCCCTACCCCACCCCAGAAGGGAACATGCAGGGAGTCAAAGCTTCGATGGTTCGAAACCCAGCTGACCTGCCCAGGTTTTCAGCACCAGCGGTGCAGCATAGTGTGGCCCATCTGAAGACCCAAGGGAAGGCCTAGTGCTTCACTTCATTATTCCAAGCACCCAGCAGCTCAAATAAATCTGATTTAAAAAAAAAAAAAAAAGTCTGGATTTCTCCATCAGGAAGACTGGCGATTAGCCCTGGCCTGGCTCTGGGATTTTGGGGAGTGTTATTTCAATAACAATGCAGATGTTTACTAGAGAGTGTTTTCACAGGTACCTGTGCATTGGGAACTGTCTTCTAGAACCAAGAATAAGCAAGGCTTGGGAGCAGCTGGTATTGAGAATTTGACTTCCTGAGAAGGAACAACTCACCAGGGAGTACCCAGCTGTTCTGTCTTCTGTAGCCCATTCCATGGCTGTTCATAACACGTGGGAACCCATGTCCTCACTGGCTGCTCCCTCAAAACAAGCCTCCATTACTTGAGTGGGAATGGAATCTTTGGCCATTAAAAGAGGTGGCAGAAAATGCAGGATGAAGTGTGTCGCCCAATGTGTCCAGGTAGAGTTCCTAAAAACAGCCAATAAATGTCCCTACCAGGCCACTGTGTTAGAAGAACTTGGTCCTGACAGTACGCTAAACTTCAGCACGAACTTCTCAGACTTACCTGCAGGCTGAGAGCTTCCAGGACTCTCGGGCATCTGGACACCTCTTACTGGCTGCCCTTTAGGGGCCTCTGTCCAGGATGACCGTGGAAGTTCCCCTGAGGGAGAGGGAAGACCCCTCTCCCTCAGGGACACGCCATCCCTTTTCTCCAAGAACAACTTAGGACCCTCTGTCATGCAGGTTCTCAACTTTCATGATTGAAAAAACCTCTCTTAAAATACCTTTGTCTCCAACTTTACCTCAAACTGGCCCACTTCTCAGAAGCTTATTACTTCGGACATGCACTAACAGGTGTGTGATTCCCATGGCTTTCCACAGGGACGGTTGTTCTGGAAACTGCACTGGCTTAGTACACAAAAAATCTAGGGACATGGTTCTCGACTCTGGCTACAGATGAGAATCGCTAATCGAGATTTTTCTAAATAGATGTTGCTAAAAGCTTTTCCCTCCAGGGATTTCAGTTCTGATGTCTCTGGCCATGACTCTGCCACGGTTACTGGAAGCCCTTAGGCACATTTCCTTACCAGCCGACTTTGTACCATCACCCTCCTTATCTCCCACAGATATGATTGTTAGGATGGAAGAGGTGGAGTCCTGCAAGTTTTCCATAACCTGTAAAGCGGGGGTTAAGATCTTAGGCCACCATTGCCATCTTGTTTGACTCCTTCCTTCCTCATTCTATCCTGACTCCCGTTTTCTGCCTCTTCCCTCCACGCCCCCAAGTATAGTATTTGGCACCCCCAGGCCCTCAAGATTACAGTCTGCCTTGCTTCCCTGGCGTACCCTGTCACAGGGCTAGGACAAACTTCTGAAAGATTTAATCCCTCCTCATGCCTCCAGGGAGACCTGTTCCTGTTCCGTCTCAGATGGTCGAGAACCTTCTTGGTTCTCAATACCTCAGACATAGGTATTCGGCCTCCTGCCAATGATGCCATCTTCTTTCTGCTCCTGTAGGCCCACTGTAGATCACCTGCAGGTGGGGCTCCCCTGCAGGTGACGTTGGGAAAAGTACAGTAAGGAAAAGGACATTTTGCTGCTTCCATTGTCATTCTCCTGCTGTTGCTTTATAAGGTTCTGGAACCTTCTCCCAGCACTGCCTCTCCCTCTCCCCCTTAACTGCCAAGGGCCAGGCGAGAACTCCTCCTAGGGACTCATACAGGCAGGCACACCTGTGGTTTGAAATATTCTTTATTTTGTAAACATCTGTGTTTAAAATAGATGAACCCTGCTCACAATTCATATATTGGACCCAAGACACAGTACACAAAGTTCACCCATCACAGGGAGATGGTGGGGGCTTGGGAGCATGTGGAAATGCCTGGGGCTGGGCTGAGTCTCGAGACAGCAGGTGCAGAGGTGGTGAGGAGTAAATAGGCAGGAGCGCCTGCTCAACAGTCTGGGCCCAAGGCCAGACCTCAGGCCACCCCTCCGGACTGGAGAAGTGTAGGGGTGAGATGCCAACTCCCAATACCTAGTGAGCATAGCTGACCCTAGAGCTCCAACCCTCCCATACCTCTCCCCAGCTGTGGCCCTGGTGGGTGGGGCTCATCGGTGCATAAATCTCCACCCTGTGTTTTCCCTTCCAGAACCCCTAGGTACAGTAAAAATTAGTCCCTCTGTCCCGAGGGGGCTGGGAGAGAAAGGCAGTGGTGCTCTGCCTGATCTTCAGGGAATACTGCAACACAGGTCCACAGGTTGGAGCCAGGGCCTGGCAAAACGTCTGCTTTCTGAAGCCCTTGGCTGCCGGCATCCCAAGGTCTGGTGTTACTGTCGCCCCAACCCTGGTGTGATGCTGTGTCTTGACACCCGAGGAGTCAGGCCTCAAGGAAGCATCCCAGCCATAGTCATGACTTCATCCTAAAGAGTCTGTTATCTAAGTTTCTCATAAGCTAACAGTTTATAACTATCCCCACCCTCCTTTTCCTTCCACTGTTAGCCTGTCCCTGGTCCTACATCCTGAGCTACCCTCTCCCACTCTGGTAAGAGTCAGAGGAAAGGTTTGGTGATTTCTTCCCCACCTTTTTTTTTTTTTTTTTTTAGTAATAAGGAAGTGGGGCTCTTAATCCTGCACATGTGTGTGCCCTGGACTTTGAAGCTCCATTGGTGAATGTTCAGGGCTCGAGTCTTTGTTTTAGCTCCAGCCCGAGCCATAAGATGCAGCTAACACATAGCTTAAGAATGAGCCTCCAACCTCGGGCAGGTGGGGAGGAACCCCACTAGGTCCCATCACTGACTTGTCCCTTCTTTAAAGCGCCTCCCTCAAGCCACCTTTGGGCCATGTCGGGCTAAAGAAACTTCTTCCTGAACAAAGAGCTCTGGAGGAAGGAGTCGGCTTCCCTCACTCCTCTTGCAGCCACAGTGCAATTGGCTCCTCTTCAAGAAGCTAGAGGGGCAAGATAAGCACTTTTTCTGGAAGGCTGAAGAGAACAGCACCAAGCATTTCTACCCAGGGCCTTCTTTCTCCCTCCCCAGGAAGCCCCTGCCCTTCTCCCACAGACTTTCTCAGGAAAATCTTGAGTGCTGAAGGCTGGGTTCAGTGGTTACGTCACCTTGCCTGGGGGTTGTGGGGAAATGCCCTTCCTACACAGAAAGGGAAGTTTCTCCCATATTCCCCTCTGGTTTGCAAAATGCTGTCTCTGGCCTCCTCTCCCTTTCACCTGATATACAGGGGCTAGTCCTTCATTTCCAAACACTTCCCTTTCTGGGGTGTGTGGATGGCTTGTCAACATCTCTCCCCACCCCCACCCCCGCCCCCTTGCAGGCTTTCCTCCCCGCTGCAGTGCCCTGAGGCCTTGGTACATATCTTTAAATTCAGGAGCCCAGGTGGGGAGAAATTGTGTACACACTGCACGGGAGGTAGAGAATGGAGGTGACCTTTTGTTCCTGCCTCCCCTCAACATTTTTTTTTCTTCTCTGAAGCACCTGCTTCTGAGCTCACTTTCCCCAAAAGGCAGGTGGGCAGGCAGCCAAGCAAGGCCAAAGCTCGGGGTGGGGGGGGACAGGCAGGAAAAGGTGGGACAGCCCCAGTTTTGAGGACCCCCAGTTTGGTGTTTCCTTCCTACTTTGATGTTCCACTTTCCCAGATTATGGATGGGGCAGGCCCATGCCACAGGAAGGGACAGTGGGGAGGGGAAGATGGGAAGAAGCACCCCATAGGCTTTGGCCCCTTCACAAAGCAGGGTGGGGTGTTCTCCCAGAAGAAGAGTATGGAACATCCCCATGAGCCTGAGTCCATTCCCTTGGACAGGGTTAGGAAGAAAGGAAAGAAAAAAGCTGCAGTGGCAGCCACAGAGCAGGACAGAGAGGGAAAGAGGTGTGAGGGGCTTTGATACAGAACACACTGGAAGGGGGAAGGGGACAAGAAAGAGAAGTAGGAGGAAGAGAGGAAAAGCAGAGAGGAGACAAGATGCACTGGGAAAGAAGGAGCCTTAGAGTGACCTCACTGCAGATGGGGCCACTGTCTGGGGAGCCTGAGGCAGCAAGACCGCACCCGGAGCGTACCGGGGCTCGTGGCAGGCCTGTGGTGGGGAGCCCGGCAGAAGGGAGCCCCTCCAGGCTGGAGGGCAGGGGGCAGAGGCTGCTCCGAGATGACAACGGGACTGCTCTCGGGGCCAGGCAGGGGAGTAGCAGCTACTGGTATTCCACAGGGTCACCCGAGTGAGAGGAGAAGCAGGGCAATGCCTGGACTCCCTGTCTGCCACAGGCCTCCTGCGGGAAGCGGGGGGGTCGCTGGGTGCTCCACACAGGACCCTCAGCACCAGCAGGTTTTCGAAGAGTTCGCTGGGCCCTCAGGTTTGCCCTCGTCCTCCTCCAGCTCGGCCAGTGCCAACTCATGGCTGGCACGCATCCTGAGACCATCCAGCTCCTTCCTGTGGGCCTGCAGCACCAGCTCCGTCAGCCGTGTGAAAGACTGCGAAACCACCGGTGGTGGGTGAGCGGGCGCTGCCACCGCCTCTTCCCCCTGCAGCCCTGTACCTGCCCCGGGACGGGGCATCATCATGTGAACCGGGCTCACTCCCCCACCCCGGGCTGCCACCTCCCCTCCTCCCTGCTCCCCTCTGCAACAATGGGCCACAGAGTCAGGGCAGTGGGGTTCGGGGTGCTCACCTCTTTAATGTTGAGGTTGGTGCAGGCACTTGTTTCATAGAAGTCCATGCCATACTCCCTGGCCAGCTGCAAGAAAAGAACATTCCTGAAAGGGAGTCAGTAAGGGAAGGGAGGTGCCCACAGCAGCAGCCTGTACTTCTGCCATGGCCCTCGCAGCCCATGCTGAGCTGTGACAACTTTGCACAGCAGGTCATGTCTCAGAAGCCCCTTTCCAGACACGGGCCAGCCAAGAATGGAGAAGATGCTCCAATAAGCCCTGCCTGCACTCCCAGCCGCTGTCCCGCAGACACACCCCTGCCTGTGGCACGCGCATGTCACACATCAGGAGGCAAAGGTCCCCCCAGTCTTGTGCAGGGTGTGGAATTAATGAAAAACGCGGCTTTGGGGTCAAACAGACCCAGACGTAAACGCCAATGCCCCACTCAGCAGCCATACGACCTTGGACAAGTTACGGACCTGCCATCTGTTAAAGGGGGACGAGGGCGTCTCCCAACCAAGGCCAGGGAATGACTAAAACAGGTCCTGCATTTCAAAGCACTCGCTTAGCACCAGCCATCCATACAATGCTTGATAAATACTGTTCTAGGAGGGTTTATTCCGGTAGGGTTTGCATCTACTTTCAGATTTTTCAATGACCCTGTATTATTTTCGTATGCCAAAAATCTATTTTATTTCAAGCGCTATGGATGGAAAGAGAGAGAAAAAAGCTCTGGAGGCCCTCAGAGTGGGTGGACGGCTCTGGTCTCCATAGCACCCATCCTTCTGTCCTCTGGGAGGGTGATGTCCCTCAGCACCACCTTCCTGTCCTCACAGCCCCATGGCTTCTCTAACCGTGGGGCCTTCATTCCCTTATTTTCCTCCCTACCCCTTTCCAGTATAAAGACAGGGATCCCTGTAGACAGTCGCCGTGCCTGGATGCTGCTGGGAAGTCAGTGACTTGGAGCCCTTCTTCACCATGACCACCGGGATGACCTCTTTAGCAGAGGGTAATCCTGCTATGGGGCCCTTAGAGCCAGGCGAGGGGCTGCCTGAGAGTTCTTTGTTCCAGGATGGGTCCCAAATCACTGTCCCAACAGACAGAAAGCAAACTCTCAAGGATGGCAACTTGCCCAGAGCTTCAGGGAACTGTGGGAGGTGCAGGGTACCTGAGGACAAGGACGGAATCCTGGGTCCCAGCTCTCAGGGCTGGCCCAGGGAGCAGAAGACCCAAGGGATGGGCTCGGCCAGTTTGCTGCACTTACCTGCTGCCCCTGCTCCCTTCCCACCTGCCGCTTCTGCTCTTCATCAGCCTTATTCCCTATAAGAATCTTCTGGACACCTTCTGGCGCATACTGGGGACAGAGGACAGACAGAACTACCAGTGAGTACTGCCTTTCCTCCCCAGATCCCCACCACATCATCTCCTGGCCTCCACACCAGCCCCAAGCTCCAGAGCCCTAGGGACAGAGCAGGCCTACGGGGAGCAGGTGCGAGGCTGACCCCCAGGGGGCTAGAGGGCTGTCACGGGGACAGCTTAAGTAGAGAGACACTCCAGCTACAACTGGTACTTCCTGGGGTTAGACAGCTGGGATCTGAACTGGCAAGGGCATTGCACTGAAGTCTAGTCTCCAGTTAAAAAACTGGGGACTCAGAAAGTTCACATCGCTTGCCCAAGGCTCCAGAACCCGGACTAGAATCCCAGTCTCAGAATTCCTCCTGCTCTTGAGAGTTCAGGAAGGAAGACAGTCACAGGGTAGGCTCTGACCTAACTTATCTCCAAGGAAGAAGCAGCCATGGTGGCCTGGCTGGGCACAGATCATGGATGATGTGGCAGCTTGGGCTTCTTCCCCATGTCTTACTCACCCAGAGGTCTCGATCCAGGGCTGGGAAAGGCAAGGTCTCCTGGGAGTGCTTGCTCACCAACCCTGAGAGCTTCAGCCCTTCCCAATTGGCCCTCACTTTACCTTCCCCTCTGAGGCACCCTCCCCCACCCCCCAGCGGGGAGGCAGCGTCTCCTACCTCATCCACGTCACTGACCCACTTCATGATGTGCTGGTAAGAGCGCTCACTGCTAATGTCGTAGACTAAAAATATTCCCTGAGAGAGAGAGAAGGAAAGATGGGGTGGGGGGGGGGGGTAGATGCACACAGAGGCAGTGCACAGTCGCGGGTCCAGAAGCAGGTATGGTACCTTAAAGGCTGGGTCCCCTGCTCCCTTCTCCCTGCTTAGCGGATGAGGCTCCCTCAGCACCCAGAGACTTCTCCTTCTTTCTCATCCCCCCAAAGCTATTGTGCCCCAGGCCCAACACAGAACTCTCTTCCGACTGGGGTCTTTGGCGCAGGGTGAAGGGTGGCAGGTGGGGACGAGGTGGGGGGCTTGCCTGTGCTGTGTGCTCAGAGAATAACAGATGAATGCGTTTGTTTGAGGGCCCTGTTCTGGGAGTTGGTGGCATACAGATCTCTAGCGCTTAGAGTTGGGGGTGTGGATGGCAGCGTCCCACCTCCACACCCTGAGAATGGCGGCTCACCTGGGCCCGCCGATAGTACTGCTTCGTGATGGTCTGGTATCTCTCCTGCCCCGCCGTGTCCCTGCAGTGGAAAGCCAGGCCATCAGGAGAGCAGGGAGCATGGGGCTAGAGGGAGACCCTGTGCCCTTGCAGGAAAAACTGGGGAGCTACAGGGTGAAAAGTCAGGAGCTACAGGGTGAAAAGTCAGGAGTTTTGATTCCCCAAAGGGGTCTGACCATCCCCGACCCTGTAGGAGAGAGGCCTGGTTATCTGGGGCTGCCTGGGCTTACAGGGGCCTCATCAACTCTCATCAACATCAGTGCCGGGAGTCTCAAATGAAACTGGGCCTTGGACAGCTCTCTTTAGAACTGGGCCATTGTGTTCAAACAGGTTGGTCTGCCCCACCTCCCGTCCCTGTGGGGCCTCTGAAGGCAAGGCCCATAGCATTCCCCAAACTGGAAGCTGCTGCAAAGGCTGGCAAAGGCTGCGCTTCCAGAAACCTCAGGCCAGAGGGCCACAGCGGCCCCCCGTGGCGCCTGGTGGGAACTGCACCATGGAATACCTCCCCAGGGTCCATCCCAATGTGGGGTATAACTCTCCCTCCTGTGCACTGCGGCTGGGCCCAGGGGCAAAGCCTCATCCTAAAACAAACCAACACTCGTTAGTTTGCCAATTCCTTCTAGTTCCTGGCTTTGGTGACTTGTGGTCAATCCCTGAAAGTTTCCTAAGGAAACAGGAGGCCGGAGTTGGGGGGAAGGCAGCCCCATGTCTCTCCTCTGCCCCAACTCACCAAATCTGTATCCGCACTTTGATGCCATCTACCTCTATGGTCTTCATCTTAAAATCCACGCCTGGGGAAAGGAAGAGAGCAAGGAAGTTAGGAAGAGTACCGCTGAGACGGACTGTGAAGGCTCAGGGCACTCACACTGGAAGCAACTGTCATGACTCAATATGGCACAAAGACGGCATGAGGTAAAGGCCATCTTAAGCCAAAGATTGGCCCTAGAGAAGTATCTGGGGCTTTGAATGGGGCTTCCCTTCTTCCTTGATCTGAGAATTGCCAGCAGTAAAGGGCAGGGGTGGGTAGAGGGGGTGCAGGAGGAGGGCAGAGTGAGTACGGGGAATCCACTCCATCACTGCCTTACTCAGCCCCCAAATGTGTCTCCCTCTCCTCAGTGTGACGTCTTCCTCTTTACACTGCTGGAGAGAACTACAGGTGTTTATTTATCTGCGCTGGAACTCCAACCCCTAGGAACAGCAACCTACCTAGTTTGCCTGGGTGTTGTTTTTTTTTTCTTTCTCTGCCTTATTAATAACCAGGAGGGGATGTGCTGCTGTCATGAATGGGGGGAAAGGACATGGATCCCGAAGAGGGTCCCTAGCAGAGGCCCACCAAGAGGGAGCAGCGGCTCTGCTGTTGACTAGCCCCCGTTTACTGGAGGAGTACACTGCTGTGTACTCATTTATTTAGAAAGAGCACGGGCTTTGAAGCCAGGCCCGAGCTCGAATCCTGACTCTGGCCACTTCGGTCATTGCTGTGACTTTGGGCACCTTGCTTTTCTGGGCCTCCATTTCCTCATCCGTAAAATGGAGACATCACCAATCATTCCAGAGGGTGGATGAGAAGACGAGACGAGATACAGGGCCCAGCACCTGGGAGATACTCAGTTGCCTGCAGTTACCACTATAACCTAGTACAGTCCCGGTCCATCGTGGGTGCTTGTAAATGACGACCAGCGACTGGAGGACCAGGCAGTGACGCATCACACTCCTGGGGGAGGGAGGCGAGGACAGGCTTCTTGGGCTCACGTGCCCAAGGGCTCGAGGAGCTCAGCTGCCACAAGACCCAGGAAACATAAGGCATTTGGCAAAGCAGCCCAAGGCAGAAACATATTTGGGGAAACGTGCAGGAGGAGTCAGCAGCACCCGCAGCACACAGGCTTGAATCTGAGTGATGACAGAGATGAGGGGAGACATTTTTATCACCACGCCTCTTCCCAGCCCCAACTGTGCCCGGGCACGGTGCCCAGTGATGCAAAAGCGCTATCGAGTAAGTTAATTAAGCTTAAGTCTTCGTGTACTCCCCAGAGACAGGTCAGGAATGGGCATCATTAACCAATTTTCAGGTGGAGAACATGGTTGAGGCAGAGTTCCAGATGGACGGTAGTCACTAGGCTGCCCGGCACAGCCCCCAAAACCCACAGGTACCAGAGTCCCCAACACCACCACTATGCCACTCAGCATTAGCTCTTTACCAATGGGAACACTTCGCCCCTTCTCCCCGGCCTGTCCCCAGGCTTCCACAAATCCAGATGGATTCAATTCAGACTTCTCCCTCTCCCCATCAAGACCAATCATCATTTAACTGGAGGGGAGAAAAAGATTCCGAATGGACAACCCAAACTAGATCAAGTTGGTCAGACGTGAATCATTTCTCGCCTGCCCAAGCTGATTCATAGCTCTTGAGCTGTACTTTTCCAAATGGGTAATGTCTGGCAGCCATTCTTCCGGGTGCGCAGAGAAAGCGAGGGTGGGGGCAACGGCACGCTCACCCCCTCCTCAGATAGCCAGTTGCCAAGAATTTGCTCCTTGCCATAGATATGCTCCTGGCATAGAAGGGAATCAGGAAATTCTTGTTCTTTCGTGGGACAGTGCTGGCTTCCCAGGAGAACCGGCAATTTGGTTTATCTTCTAATCAGCCTAGCTCATCCTCATACTAGTCCCTCAAGCCTGGTTAAGGACAGTGCCTTGTGCAGAGTGGTCACAAGGTAGCAGGGAGGGAAACAGAAGGTTCTACTTTCCTTTATTCCATATACTTCTATGAGAACTTATTCGGTGCCCTGCACAGTACTAGGTGCAGACAGAGTGGCAGAAGGACACAGGATCCCTGACCTTACAGAGATTATGGAAGGAGACAAAGGCCCAGAGAGGTGAGATAACTAACCCAAGGTCAGCACAGTAAGTGGCAGAGATTCGAACACAGACCTGTTTGCTGGCAGAGCCCAGCACTGCTTCTCAGGGGGAATAAGAGCTGTGTAGTAACTAGACATAGAGGACTTAACTATGCGGGCTTCTCTGCAGGTCCTGGAGCAAGGAGCAACCAGGGAGGAGTTCCCAGCACCAGGGGGCTCGGGGCGACAATGTAAGCAGGTGTTAGAATATAAGCAGGTGTTAGAAGAGGCAGTGCCTGGGAGTGAGCGCTGGGCTTGGATTCCTTCTCCCTCTTCCTTCACTTCTTAGCTGTGTGGCCAGGGACTGAGGCTGAGGGATTTGGGGGGCCCACAGACCCTCACACCCATCCTCTTATAACTTGGGTCTTCCTGACCACCCAGTAACATCTGTGGAGCTCGGAGAAAATGCTTCCATTTTGGCTATTCATATGCACTAAAAAACAGTAAGTCTAGGCCTTTTGAGGGATTTTCCTCTCCCACCCACCTTTTCTTTCTTTTTTTTTTTTTTTTTAAGAGTTTATTTATTTATTTGACAGAGAGAGAGGGACAGCACAAGCAGGGGGACCCAGAGACAAAGGAAGAAGCAGGCTCTCTGCTGGGCACGGAGCCTGATGCGGCTCGATCCCAGGACCCCGAGGTCATGACCTGAGCAGAAGGCAGATGCTTAACCAACCACTGGGTGGTGCCCCCACATTTTTTTAATAAAAAAAAGATGAACAGCCCAGTGATCTTGTAGTGGACTCTTCTTTCTATTCTCCCCGGTCCCATAGCCTGGACCTTCCACCGTGGACTAATTCACAGTCGGTCATGCCTGTGCCCACCCATCGCCCCTCCATCCCCCTGTGTGGCTGTTAGTTTTCTCTGCTGCTGAGCACTGTAGGGCAGTCAAAACACTGGCCTGGCTGGTCACCCACAGACTCCTGCTTTCCCACCTCAGTGGGGCCCTTCCTACCAGGGGCAGCTGGTACCCTATTTATAGGAGCTGTGTCCCCCATCCCCTTCCCCACAGCCACTGTCCCCTCGCTGAAGGCTTCAGCCCCTGTGTGCCCCCTCCTCAGTGCCACTCACTCAACAGAACTCCTCCAATCTCTAGAGCTGAATGCTGCCTGACGAAGCCATTCCTGAGGCTTACCTCATTTCCTCGGCTCTCAGCTCGTCATCAGCCCCTTCTGGGTGCTCATCCTAACAGTCTGGCCCCTTCCTGCTGATCTCCAAACTCTATGGCAGGGAGAGATACTCTCCTCCCACCTCCATCCCTGCGTGTTCTCATTATGGCTCCCCCAGGGACTGGCAGCATCGACATCATCAAGGAGCATGCTAGAAAAGCCATTCTCCAGGTCCACCCAGGCTGAAGACTGAGAACCACTGTCTAGCCCATCCCAAGGCCGAACCACACCCAATCTACGATCCTTATAATGATACTTGTAGCACACCCCTTAGCTAAGGGATCCAGAGCCCTCAGTTCTCGTGCCAGCTCTATGAAACAGGGAAGAGTGGTGACAATTACCGGAGGCTGGCTAACTGCCTCCTGCTCCCTTACCCAGTGGCTGAACCAGACCTGGAGGACTGGGTTCCTGACAGCCACCCGGGGTACTGCTCCCTGGAGCAGCAGCTGCAAAATCTTACTGCCCTTCCTGTCACACTCTGGCATACCCCATACCATTCTGCTCTGATGAGGCATCTAGAAGTAAGGCCCTGGGCACTCGGAGAGCAAGCCCACCATTAGCTAGTTTCAGGGGACCCCTTGCTCCCTGAGGTCAGGATTGCCCTCAGCCTTGCACAGAGCTATATCACTGTCCCCAGGCGCAGGGGACATTGTGGTGCGAAGAAACAGGCTCACCGCCTCCACACCACTCCAGCAGACGTTCCTGAAGACATGGGGATTCCTGGGGAAGAAAGTCCAGAAGAGGGGGCCGTCTGCCAACCAAGAACCGAAAGCACAGTGAGAAGCTCACCACTTTTCTCCTCGGACGGGCCAGTCATGGTGTCTGCCACACCTGGTAGACCTGGTGTCCTCTTCTGGCTGGAGCTGCCTGGCCCAGAGCTTCTGCTCAGGGAAGCAGGGCTGGGTACCATGTGTTCTCTGTGGGGAAGCAGCTCCTAACTGGACCAGAGGGGGATATCTGACCAAAGGAGGCTGCTCCATCAGTGGGCTTGCTGGGGACCCCAAGGTGACCTGGCCAACATGGGCAAGGGGATCTAGCTAAGCCGATCAAATCAGCTCCCTCCGGATGGTGCCAAAGGGATTGGTCAGCTGGTAACAAGAGGAACACAGGCAGATGTGCAGAGAAGCAGAGATGCCTGAAGACAGAACACACTGGCCAGAGTGGGGGCTGGGAGCGCTGGATCCTGGCATAGATCCCACCTCCCAGCTCATGGGTATCCTCAGAGCACACCTGCCTTCCCTAGTGAAGCCTGCAGGTGCCTTGGGACTGCCTGAAGACCCACAGGCTGGGTCTGTTCCCTGCTGCCTAATGCCCCCCACCATGCCCCCCTCCACCACAGATGTTTCAACTGTGGGGCTGGGAGGGAAACTCCCCCAAATTCCCTGCTTGCTGCCTCCTAGTTTTTGTCTTCTAGCCCCAACTAGATGTAAAGGACCTAAGGGCCAGAGAGTATATTTTGTATTTGACAATATTTTTTTGAAATATTTTGTTTTGAAAGTCTCTGCCTCCGACCCCATAGAGTGCCAGACATAGAGCCGCAATTCCATCAGTGGCCCAGAGCCCATGAGGAGAATGGGTGCCCGTGGGACGAGCGTCCTGCTACGTGAATGCCTCACAAACATCGGCAAGAAAAGTTCCTCAGCGAAGTGCCTCCTGCCTCGGGCTGTGGACAGTGCTGCCCTCTGGCTCTTCCTGTCTGTGTCTCAGCCTGTACAGCCTCCACTTCTCCAGCTGCAACCTTTGGAGACTGTGAGGCCACAAGGGGAGCGGGGAGCATGGTGACAGGGCTGCTGTCAGAGAGCAGGAGGGGGGACAGGGCTGGCCTTTGGGTCCTGGGGGCTGGAGCAGGACAGAGGACAGGGTGGCGGAGATGGCTCGCCGGGGGGTGGTGAGACAGCAGCATGCTCACTGCGCCCTCCAGCCAGCAGTAAGTGGCTGAGAAGGCTGCGGGAAGAAGGGAACGGGGCACATGCAGGGGAAAGAACGCCCCTCCCCATGACCGCGGGCTTCCAAGAGAGCCCCAGGAAGCACGGGTGGAGGAAGAGTGGTACGGGCGGTAAGAACACCATTGTGTGGTCAGAATTCAAGTCCGTTCCGGCCTTTCCTATGCATTGGCCATGTGGTTTTCTTACCCTTTCTTTACTGTCTCTTCACCTGTAAAATGGGAACGACAATCCCAGTTGTGAGAGAAGGTGTAAAGCCAATGACACAGGGCCTAACACACAGTGTTATGAAATGTTAGATGAAGAAGCTATCAGCTCCCTAGGGAACAAGATCAGGCAGCCCAGGGTCACAGTGCAGGGAACAGACAGAGCTCTGGGCAGGAGGAGGGGCTCGTACTGGGGAAAGGAAGAGAGTAGGCAGGTGAGACAAGGGGCCAGCACTAAGCCAAGTGCTCCAACAAAAAGAGAAAATGCCATCCACCATGGAGGCCAGATGTCTCCCTTCCCTGCATCCCCTCCCCACCAGTCTGCCTATAACCTACATTCTGGCAAAGTTCAGCTGTGCCTACTGGCAAGCCAGCACCTAATGGGTTAATGTCAGGTGCCAGCTAGCCTGCCTGCCAAGTGCCACACATTTCAAGTGGAAATAAGGTTCTTTCTGGGTGCCAGATGTTATCACTGTGATCAACCACAGCCCAAAGGACTGGCAGTGTGACCTGAGCCTTTTCATTAGCAATGAGACGCCCCAACAGGAACAACCTAATACAGCTGAAACCCAAGGCAGACACTCAATCCCTGGAGCCATGCTGGCTCCAGTTACCAAGCCCAGGAAGGCCCCGAGCCCCTCCCTGGCGGGAAACCAGCATGTGCTGGACAGGTGGGGCTCACGGGGGCTGTGGCAGGAGGTCACCTCTAAAGAGGTCATCTCTTTAGAGCAACCCCAAAACAAGCTTTGGGGAAAGGCAGACCCTGTGTGGAGGTGGCTGGCTGACTGTGCCACCCCCAACTAGGTATCAGAGTGATCCCCGTTTCCAAACCCGTACCACCACGAGACCAACGACACCATCTTCCCCCAACTGAGGGACAAATGAGGGAAGAAGGGGCACGAAGGCGAGCTAAGAGACAAATCTCAAGGGAAGATTCAAGACAAAGGCTCCCGGCACACAGAAGTCTCTCCTATCGGGTAGAGGAGGGGAGTGGGGAGAGTGTCTTTGCCCCAAACCTGCTACTTGCTATGTTCCTCTTCCCTCCATCTAGGGACTGCCTGTTGGGCTCTGTGCTGCCACCCGACTTCTTCCTCTTACCCACCTGCAGACCGACTGTCCCTCACGCTGGCCTCGCTCTGGGGAGAAGAGGCAGCAGGTTCTCTCGATGAATGCATTAGTCAGCATTTGTTCCTGCTCACTCTGGGAAGGGTGGGAAGCAGAAATAAAAGAGGGGGTCCTGGTGTTTGGCAGACAGAATCCTGATCCTCGAGCTCCAAGGCCGTGTTTTCACCTCCAGGACAGAGTCAGTGGCTCTGATTCGGATGCCAAGTACCAGAAAGACTGCGGGTTTCAGAGTGATACTCTGTCCCTCCTTTCTTTTTTAAGACGCAGCAAATGCACGCACACACAAACACACACACTCCCTTGGTGTGATCATGTGGGGACCAGGACAACTCTGGAAGTTATTATCTGCACATAAAGTCTTGGAGGCCAATCTTTGGAAAGCTGGGGCCCAGAAAGGATTTCCCAGTCGAAAACGGAGTCCCATGAGGCTGGGAAGGAACACTTGTCCCTGGTGCCTGAGCCCTAGATGATCCCCACTCCAGAGCCCCCGGCAGTGGGGTGGTCCTGGAAGTCACTCCAGCAGCCGGGCTGAGCTGATGGGAATCATCTGACACCCCCAGAGACTCCGAGTGACCCACCATACTGACCTTAGTCTAAGCCCCAGCCCCCTGGTCTCTGCAACCACTGAAGAGGACCCCACTCATGCTTTCTGGCTCCCTGCTATGTCCAAGCTTCCCCTAGGACATGTACCTGAGCAGAAGAACTGGATGCTACTAGAAACCACTTGCCCTTTGCAGAGTTCTCCCCCTCTTCTCAGTCCCAAACACACAGGTGGCATAGTGAATTTCTCGTTGTCTCTGAGCCCCAAGACAGCAGTACGAGCTAGAGCTGCCCTTGGGAGGAGCAGAAGCCCTTGAGGAAAATGCACGTTTGCATTCATTCACTCATTTATGCATTCATTCAAATACGCTGTTACTGAGTGCCCACAATGTGCCAGGAACTGAGCTGGTTACTAGAAGGCCCAGCAGTGAAGAATGCAGAAATAATCCTGTCTTCAGAGAGCTTCCATTCTAATGGGGAGGACAGGCAATAAGCAAACTAATCAATACTTTCAGAGTGATGTTAAGGAGCCAAAGCAGAATAATGGAGTAGACAGTGAGGAGATCCATGTGAAAGCTGCTTTAGACAGGCTGGTCAGCAATGACCTTTTAAGGTAGGTGACATTTGATCTGAGACCTGAGTGACAAGAAGGTACCAGCATAAAGACCTGAGGGACCAGGGCCCCAGGCAGAAGTAACAGCAAATATCCCTCAAGCAGGAACATATCTTCAGTCAAAATTGAAGTTCCATGGAAGAGAAAAGGAAGAGGGGTCCATTACTCTTTCCTTTGTTATAAAGGCTGGGGAAGGGGGTGGGTTCGGGGGGGGACGGCTGGAAGCACAGCAAAGCCCTTCCCTTCTCTGGGCTCTCAGGGGGACCCAGCTTCATACATATAAACTCGACTGGAGGATCTAACTGGAAGAATGTACCAAGAAACTTCTCAAACACTAGCAAGGCCAACTTGGGGACTCCTTACCCCCCACTTTATGAATGGCTTGGATGTGCAAAGCACAACTGTTGCGTGCACACAGTAGGGACGCTGAGTAGGTACTCAGGGCACTTCAGTCCCCTCCCCTTCCCCCTGCCACACACACAAACCTACATAGGGCCTCTGTGACACGGGCTGTGTGCTCCAGCTAACCCTGTTCTGGTCCTCTCTGGCGGACCCCTGACCTGGGCCTTGCCTCCCAGAGCCTGCTACTGAGTGGTCAGCGGGTACCACTGAGGCAGCCAAGACTGTCCCCTCCTCCTGAGCCTCTTCCTATGCAGGGCCATGTTGACAGGCAGCAGAAGTTTCCCAGGGAAAAAGACTGGGGCTGGGAGCCTCAGGAGCAAGCATCTTGTACCGGGCAGGGCCTCCCGATGTGTCTGCCTTAGACAGAGCCAACAAAGCTAACTCCTAGCAAGGATCTAGCTGAACATGAGCTGGTACGACCATGGCCTGGCCACTACCAGCTGGCCCAGCCAGCCAGAATAGTAGAAGCCCCAGATCATGAGGTAGTCTCCTCAGCAGCAACTCCCCAACGCTCTGCCCCTTGAGGAACCCCACCTAGTTTTCCAGGAGCTGCCCCAGTGTCACTTCTCCTGTAAAGCCTTTGCCTATCAACCCAGGAGGAGTTTGGCCCCTCTGTGTGATTCCCACACATTCCGACACTGCTTTTGCGTACTGCTCTGCTAGTCTGTCTGGACGCCTGACTTCCTAAATGTTGTCTGCTCTCTGAGCTCCTGGAGGGCCAGACACCATCTTATTCCTTTCACATTCGCACTGCCTGGCAGAAGGCAGGTGTAATAATACACGTTCTTCAGTAAAATTGAATAAAGGAAAGAAAAAATGAACGTGTGGGTGAACGAGAGAATAAATGATTGAATGAATGAAGTCAGAACATCCCCGGAGAAAAGATCAGTGAGAAAAAATTTTGAGAGCCATGGCGGGGATGACCCACATTTTGGAGCCAACTATCAGACCTCACTACAGATCACGGGGTCCCAGTCAAGTTCTCTGTAAATATGTTCTCAAAATGGTAATATGCAGGGAACACTTAGATCTCACCCTCCAAGCTCCCCCAGCCAGACTTTTCAATCCTAGCCCCTGACAGCTCTCCAGCGGGTCACGTCAAGGAGGCAGATTTGGCCGACAGCCGAGGCATAAATGTCCCTCCATCCCAGAGCCCTCGGTGCACTGGGGAGAAGCTGTGCTTGGCAGCCTGTGGAGGGGTCTTCTGGGATGAGCAAGAGCACGCCCCAAGCCAGTCTGGGGAAACTGCAGAGGAGGGGGTTCAAGTTTGGGCCACCTGCATGCAAGATGTGAGTCATCGGTGTTCTTGGGGCCTTAGTTTCCCCTGTTATAAAACCAGGGGATCCTCTCCTCCTCAGTGGGAGGAAATAAATGTCCAGGGAGCCCTGTGGCCCCCAACAAAGCACACTGCCCAGGCAGGAAAGCCAAGGAGAGGTCACACGCATGTGCAGAAAATTGGCAGTTTTTCAGGGAAAAGGGCACTAATATTAGATTACAAAAGAAAGCATTCTGAGAAGAACTGGCAATCAGGGTAGAAGGGTAATGGCCAAATATCGACTTTCCTGCTATAAAGCTCATCACTGAAATGTCTGGGGAGCGGGGGAGGACAGGAAGAGAACAGGAGGAGGGAGGCAGGGGCAGGAATCTGGGCCTTCCAAGCTGGGGGTGCTTCTGCGGAGCGGGGAAGGTGGCACAGGTGTGCAGAGCAGCTGAAATGAAAGCCTCTGAGGGTTTCAGAGCTGTTCTCAGGGATCACATCCTTGGGGAACGGGGTATGCAGAACGGGGGCCCGAGGCAGGGTGACACCAGACAGAGGCCAGCACAGAATCGGACATGAAACCCAGAGCCTACTCCTGTGACCCCCAGGAAGGGAGCTGGTGCCCTGAGTCCTGCTTGCTCATTGCTGGACCCCCAGCTCCTTGCAGGCACCTAGTGTGGTGGGTGATCAGTAAATAGCGCCCTAGTCACTGAATGCGTGAGTGATTGGCCTCAAAGGGTGTTACTGACAGCATATCAATCTTTACGACTTTCTTATGTGCTAGGAATAACAATCAGAATAAGAATGGTAATAATCATAGAATCACAGCAGCTACCATTCCATCTGAGGGCTCTGCCAAGTGCTTTGCACCTATTAGCCTCTATAATCTTCACAACGGCCTTTAAAAAAGAGTGTTACTCTCTTCAATTTACAGATGTGGAAACTAAGGAAAGAGCTGTTAAATAAGCATCTGAGGGTGGCAGAGCAGGCCAAGGCCATGGGGAATCTCATGCAGGTCAGCTGTCTGTCCATTTCCCCCCTTGGCTTCTCCCTCTCCCAGCCTTCCTGTAGTGAGGCGCCCCTCCGCCCACCGCGGGCACAGATCCCCAGGCTGCAGAGGGCACCCAGCGCCCAAGCAGGTGTCCCTCAATTCCTGCTCCAATCCACGCCCTCAGGTCCTCCCCCAGCCCCCCTCCCTCCCCTTCAGTCACGGGGCCCTAGGCCTAGGCAAGCCCGAGCCAGCTCACATAGAACTTTCAGAGAAAGGGGATCCAGCCCAGCAAAGCCACCGCCCGCCGGAAGCAGCCCTGAAGCCACAGCCGCTGTTCAACCAGTCAAACCGGAAAATCACTGGGCAGCGTCCTTGGAGCCCAGGTGGCCTTTCGAATAAGAAGGTCTGGAGACCATGTGATGCGTGTACTTTGGGAAGAGCAAGGACGGCAGTCCTGTCAGTGTCATGAGTGGCTCACATGACACTCCTGGCCACCGCGCAGAAAGGGAACCAAAGGCCCCCTGCATGTAGATGTCACCTAGCCTGGGACACAGTCTCCCTGCTGGGGCAGGCAGTCCCGCTCACATGAGGCCCTTTCAGAAGTTGCCAGCCTAACTGGTTCAAATGGTTCTCCACTTCCGGAGGGAAAGGAGAATGGGAGCGTGTGGAGTCTGGTGCGGCGGCCACAGGAGGGGTGTATGGCAGAGAGAGGAACCCAGCTGCCGCCACGGCCCTTGACAGGTCTCCCCGCCGTGGGTCTTAACTCCTGCTCCCCTCCAGTACCCAAGTGCCACTGTCACCATGTCATCACCCAACCCAGGAACCTTCTTCTGTTCCACTGTGGAGGCCCAAGGCCCACCCTCTGAGCCAGGCCCTCAGTGACCCCTGCCCTTATTCATCCATTAATTCAACAACATGTCTGAAGCTCGAGCCTGGCCCTATACTAGGATGATGAAAACAAAGAGGAATAAGGTTTGGTTTCACCCTCACGCCCTTAAAGTAGACTTTGGGAGACAGAGAGAGAAACAGAGGAATGTTCTCACTCTTCCCCTAAAAACTCCCTTCTGTTCTAGCCAGACTGCCCAGCATCCCGTGAACGCCCACTGGATTCCCACCTCTGTCGTCTCTGCTCCTGTTACTCCATCTGCTCCTTCCCCTCCAGGAACTGAAAAGCAGCCCACACCGCAAGGCCTCCCTTCCTTCTAGAGCCTTCCCTGCCACTTCTAGTCAGCGGGGCCTCCTCTCGTCTGGCCTCCTTTAGCACTTTGTCACAGCACTAGCACTCTCGGTCCCCTGCCCAGTCGCTGGCTGCCTCCCGCACCCTGGCATCCTTATTTAGCTGCTGGTAAGGCCCACAAGAGCTTCCCAACAGTAACAACGATCCTAATTGATCCCCGACCTGTGAGGAGTGCTTCACCAAGTGCTTCCAGATCTCATTGTGGCCTTAGCTCTTTTTGCCTGTGTGTAGGAGAAGGTAGACCACATAGGCCTCTAAAATGTCTGGCACAGTGCTTTGTAGTGAATCCTTAATTAATTAGTTTAACAGGTGAGGAACCAGCAGAGGCCATTAAGGCATGGACTGCCCACCTGCACACGACTCTCCAGGTCGGCACAGCCTCGTGGGGAAGGCTGGTTCGCAGCACAGATCCAGCCCACGCCACCTGCCTACTTGCGGCCTAAAGAGAAGAGGGGCAGTCAGTGCCTCAGCCGGCCTGGGAGGTGTCCTCACTGCTCCCTGGCAGGCTCTTCTCTGGAACGTCACAGGCTCTTCGGGTAAATGGCATCAACAGTAAATCACAAAAGTGCCAGCCGAGGTCATGTCAACATGATCCATGAATCTGAACTCCGGCTTGGCAGTAACTGGCGAAATGCCTCGTTTTCCCCATTTCACCAAGGTCTCTGGGAAAGGTGCCTCGATCAATGTCCAGCATGGCCAAAGAATGTGTCTTAGGCATGGAGCAGCTTGAGAGAGGTGACGATGGGTATTCTTCTTCTTGGGATTTCCAGGTCTCAGCCCTGGCTACAGGGCTCATTGCATTTTTCCTGAATGGATAAATTAATGACTCTGACTCGGTAGTACCCATTTTCTTGGCTCCTTGAATTGCCTTCTGGTTGCCCTTCCCAACTCCATGGGAAACTTTCTGGATCACTGCGGGGAAAGCTTTTCTTGACCATCCAACTCTGTCCCTAGGCTGTAGTTACTGCTGAAAGACATGCCCAAGATGAGGTAGAATCACAAGTGCCTTAGGTTGCTTCAAACAGAACCCATGCAGTCAAGAAGCCCAGTGGGCAGATTTGAAAAGGCGAGTGGGAAGAAAGGCTTCTTTTCTTTCCCATGGAACCCAAACTCCTAAACAGTCCTCTGCATCCTGGGAAAAGGAGACCCACCCATCAGAAGCAGAGGAAGCACCTGCTCAGGTCTTAGGTCAATACACCAAAGGCCCTGGGGGGCTGGGATGGGGAGTGTGCTATAGAGAGACCCCCACACAGTTCACTGATTCACCTCCTCTAGAGTGCTCGGCCCCAGGGGGACTCTGAGGATGACCCTGTGACCTGTGAGGGGAAACTGCACGTTTGTCCCTCTAGCAGGAAGGAGGTGTCCCAAAAGAAAGAAGGTGGGAGAGACATAAGGAGAAGGGCTGGTGATTAGCAATTGGGGGGCAAGAGACTTAAGGAAAAAACAAGCCTCAGAAGGGCCATCTGGGAATTTCAGAAACAGCAGTTCCCTCATTTGTCTTTCTCCTTTCCTAGGAGAGGCTAGCTCCCCTAACAACATGGAGCAGGAGCCCAAGAGCTTCTGAAAGGAGGGGATTGAATAAAATGCTCCAGAGGAGAAACCTAGGTCACTCCTTGGAGTTGAAATGTTGCCAGAATACCAGGGTGCCAACTACTGTTCATCAGGCAAGGTCCAGGGACCACCAGCAGCCCACAGCCCCCTGTGATAGCTCAGCAGTTCCTGGAGCCAAGCCCACACATAAAATAGCTTCCAAAAGTTTCCTTAAACACTAACATGCTGCCCTTTGTCCCCAGGCCAGCAATGTGTCCCCATATCCCATCTGGTTCCTCAGCCCCTCCCTTGCTCACTCCCAGGCCCTTCCAGTGCCTCCTCTTCCCTGAGCCTTCCCCTAGAGGCATGCCATCCTCTCTTGGCTTCTAGGCCCATCCCTCCCAATAGGTATCTCTCGTCCGGGCAGTGGCCCAGCCTGAGCTCCAGAACTCCTAGTAGCCTGCCTCACAGCTCCCCTGAGAGAGATGGATGTATCTGTTCCTTCCCCCTAAGTCCCTTGAAGATAGTGAAGCAAAGAGAAAAGGAGACTCCGGGAGCTCAAGAACAATGACAACAGTAACAACTATCCAGCATTTATGAAGCTTCACATGTGTCCAACTTTGTGTTAAATGCTTTTACAAACATAATCTCATTTAATCCTTACAGCACCTCAGCAGGTAAGTACTGTTATTATTCCCATTCTACAGATGAGAAATGCCAGCTCAAAAGCTTAAGCGGTATTCAAGGTCACAAGGTCCCAAAGTGAGGTCTCCAGGTCTATGTGACAACACAGCCTGCCTCTTAAGCATGGGTCTCTGTCCTTCCTGGCTCTACCTGCTCTCTCTTTTCTCTTGGCAAAGAAGGTGTGTTGGGAGGGAGGGTGGAAGCCTGGAGTGGGAGCTAAGTGCAGGGGCTCCCGCCCACTGAAAGGGGGACCTGGGCCATGCAGAGGCACCTCTAGGGCAACAGCGGGGGAAGCTGTTAGATGTGGTGGAATTCCCTCAGCTCAGATCTCCCAGAGGAGGGGCCCCTTAGGGCCCAAGGGGGAGAATCCCCCTCAGAGGGGGGCCACCCCCCCCCATTCCCAGAACAAGAGATGCCATCACAGTTCTGCCTGGGAAGCCAGGAGATCTTGTCCCTCTAAGCACAGGCTCCAGCTCTGCCAGATCAAACCAATGTACTGGAAGGTGGGTCCTATCAGCCATCTGACCCGAGGTGTGGAGAGTAGTCCTAACATTCCTCACCCTCCTCAGCCTCCTTCAAAACAAATCTTTTGCCAACTGTTTTTCTGGAGCTAATAAGTGCCCCTGTCGCAGGCAAACGCGCTCACCGAATCAACGCTCTCCTCCCGGTGTCCCACCTTGTGGCTTACCTTAACAACTGTGCTCCGGAAACTCAATCCCTTCGGCCCCTCCCTCCCCCTCCTGGCTCCACACTGGCTCACCCCTGAACTGAGGGTACCCAGTGACTCAGTGACGCGGCTCCCTACCCTGAACCCCTCTTCCGGAGCACAGGCTTTCCTTCCCTCCCCCTCTCCACCTGGGAGTGTGGGGGAAGTCATTTCAGTGGCTATGATTCTCGGGGTACCCGGCTCGGGGTACCCGGGCCTACGCTCGCCCCGGCTGTCTGGGCTCCAACGGGCAGGCTCGGCTCCCCAGTGCGAGGCCGGGAGAACCTATCCCTAATCACGGGCCACGGCAGGGACGCCCTCACCTCCAGGACCCGCGCCTCAAGTCCCCAGGCGGTGGCCCCTCCCCGGTAATTCTTCCCTGGTCCTGGCCTCCCGCGCCGACGCCTCCAGCCGGAGAGGCGGCCAGCTCTCCCGGGCTGGGGGGGGGGG
Source organism: Mellivora capensis (assembly GCA_004024625.1). Classification (NCBI taxonomy): domain Eukaryota; kingdom Metazoa; phylum Chordata; class Mammalia; order Carnivora; family Mustelidae; genus Mellivora; species Mellivora capensis. The sequence continues at coordinate 40,934 of PISX010012858.1, forward strand.
GAGGGGCGGGCAGGGGCCGGGGGCCGCCCGGGCCAGCTGTGGCGGTGGGGAGGGTGGGGGCCCTCCGGCCACCGCCCCTTACCGATGGTGGAGATGTGCGAGGAGTGGAACTCGTTGTCGGTGAAGCGGCACAGGAGGCAGGTCTTGCCCACCCCGGAGTCCCCGATTAGCAGCAGCCGGAACAGCACGTCGTACTGCTTCGCCATGGCTGGGGCCGGCGCGGGCCTGGGGGCTGCGGGCTGGCGGCGGGCTCAGCCCCGCTCCGCCGCGGCCATCGCGGCGCGCGCCCGCCGGGGGGACGCCGCGGGCTGCGAGGAGGAAGCCGGGCCGGCCCGCTCGCTCGGGGCCGGGGAGCGCGGCGCGGCGGGAGCGCGGGTGGGAGGAGAGAGCGACGGCGGCCCCCGCCCGCCCCTTCCCCTGCGCCGCCGCCGCCGCCCGCGTCCCGGGAGAGGGGGCGGGAGCGCGCGCGGGAGCTCGGCGACCCCACAGCGGGGGCTGGGCGGGGGCGCGGCGGAGGGTGCGCCGCCGGGACTGGAAGCCGGCCCCCTCCCAATCCCCGTGTGCCGGACTCGCGACCCCGGGGAAAATGGTGCGGACGTTCTGAATGCGGGAGTTGAGGTGAGCTCCCACCCGGCCCACCTCTACCAAACTCGGCTTTTGGGTCTCATCACTTCTCCCCAAATCCCACCCCATCCTGGCCCTGCTAACCCCGCCCCGGCACCCCGCCCCTGCGGGGGCCGGGTCGGGCCTCGCAGAGTTGGTCCTCACTTGGGCTCACCCCAGGTCGAAAGGCCTTGATCAGGGTCTGCATTCAAACACCCAGCTATTCTTGAAGTCGCTGTCTCCAGGAACACTGGAGAGTGTTGCTAGAATTCTCTCCCCGCCATCTGGCTTGCCCGGAACCCCGTGTGACTGTGTCCGCCCTCCTCCAACACCTCATCCCAGTTTTTATTTAAACGGGTTTACAATTTCTGCTGACCTCCTCCGGACGGACGATGAGAAGATAAATGATCATAAAAACGTTTCCGAATGCACATTCTTCACGCGGGCAAAAGTATCCATTTTGGGTCTCAGCTGCTTAGAATACGTGCTCAGGGAGCCAAAACATTATTTTAGACCACTAAGTATTTCTGCTGGTGGCCACCAATGACATCAAAGAACGCATGGGCCTCTTTCAAGACCTTACTACCACTGAATGTGTTAGCACCAGAGAGAGGCAGACGGATGTTTTCTGGAGTCTAGAAAATTGTGTATTCCTGAGACACAGTGTTAGTGGTGAACAAGCCCAGCTCATTAGATCTTTAAAAAGTGATGAAAAGTGTGCATCTGAGTATTGGATAGAGAATATATTTTTCAGTAGTAGGTTAAGGAAAGCAGTAAGTCCATCTTCTCGACTTGGAGTTGTACTTCAGGCAGTGTGTCTAAACTTATAATAAAGAGGAAAAACTCCTGGATCTGATAGCTACTTTGATGACATGAAAAGTTAAGAGAATGGATCCTGTGAATTCCATTAAGATTTTGAAGATTCCCAGGTGTATTTTTCTTTACTGGATTTACACTGGGTTTCAGGTGCGTGCTGGGGTCTCTGGAGTTGGGCACACTGGGTTCCAGCCACAGCTCCTCCACTTACTGGCTGTCAAACCTAGATTATGTTACTGTACGCCTCCTTGCCTCAGTTTCCTCATCTGTAAAATAGGGATATCCTCACAGGATTGTTGGAAAGATGAAATAATGTGTGGAGAGGACTTAGCCCGGCACTTGACAGTACTTAGTAAGCGCTGAGGGATGGAAACCACCTGCAATGTTTTCCCCATGCATACATGGGTGGTAAGTGTATCCCACAGACAGATGTTTTCCAGGAACTTGGACCATCCTGCTGATTCTCATCCACATGACCACACCTAGTGTGGAGTGCAGGTTCAACTCAGCCTCACCCCCTTTGGGCACTGCAGCTGCCTTCCCATTGATTGGCATCGTAGTAATAAATATTCTCCACAAGCCTGCTTAGTGGGACCATTAGTGGTTCTCTGTTTGCTTCTGCCCAAAAAATAGGAAAGAAGATGCAACCTGAGGTGAGTTCTTAGTCCGAGAAGAAACTTCACTTTGAAGGAAATGACTTTCCCTAGGCAAGACAGGAAAGGAAGTGAGGTTTCCTGAGTGAACCTGGGGAAATAAATACTCATACTCATAAAAAAATTAAGAATATTTCATTATGCTTTATTCAGTAGCCTACATTGTTTTAAAAACAGAAAAGAAAAAAGGAATCATCTAGAAGTCCAAGCTGCTAGATTGTCCATTCACGTCCCGGCTCAGCTGCTTTCAGAAATACTTGTGTGTTTCACACACTACGAGATGGAAGAACTATGATTTGGGGACAGTGCTAGCAAAAGAACTGTATAAACTGGTGAAAACAACACAGTTTGCTGTAACCAGGGACTTTATAAGGGAAATACCTAATTCTACCTCCTTACATTGAGAGTGTTGCTAGAATTCTCTCTCCGCCATCTTACCTCCACCTCCCTACATCAGCACTCAGGGGACATTCTGGCATCCTCCCCAGTTGAGGTCAGCTTGGACTGGAACAGGTTTCAGTAGAGCTGGGAGACGTCTAAGAATGGTTGCTGGAAGTCTGTCCCACAAAAAGCCTCCAAGAATCAGATTCTCAGTTATGTTATGCTCATTCTTTTACCAGGGAGACAAGTGCCTGCCCCGGCTTCCTGCCACCCCCAGCCCAGCCACACTGAGCATGCTCCCTGTTTAAGCAGCCAGCAGGGGCACCATGGTGAGATCTGCCATCACCAGAGCTGAATAGCGGGAGAGATGTGCTTATAGGCAGCCCACTGCTGAGACCAACACAGCTGGACCACGGGGCTCCTCATTAGCAAAACCCTATGTGTCTTCCAGATTCACACCTGTCTTTCCAACTTTGGCTGACATAATAAGTAATGTGCTCACCTTGTAGAAGATTGCCTGCCACCTTATCTCAGGAGTAGAAGAAACAGGACAGAACCCCCTTTCCCATCATCTCAGTATTATCCTCCATTCATATAATCTTTCCTTTCTTTTTTTTTAAGATTTTATTTTTAGGGAATCTCTATACTGAATATGGGGCTTGAACTTAATCACCCTGAGATCAAGAGTTGTATGCTCTACCTACTGAGCCAGCCAGGTGCCCCTATCCATCTTCCTTTCTTTCTCTAATAAGTAGAGAAAGGGGGGAAGAGAGTCTGAAATGGCAAGGGAAGAGGGGGGAAGGCAAGTTCTCAGAGACACATGCATTTTGAGGTTGGGGACCAAAGGAGACAATCCTGATGATAAGTCAAGTTAACACAAAAGGACCCACAGTACCACTTCAGGTTGTCCTTGGTGTCCTGGCCACCACCTTCAGGACTGTATTAGCTTGGGCTTCCGTCACAAAGTACCACATACTGGGTGGCTTAAACAAAGTTTATTTTCTTACCATTCTCAAGGCTAGAAGCCCAAGGTCAAGGTGTTTCTTAGGCCTTTGTCCTTTCACGTGGCCATCTTCCTATTCATGTTCTATGCCTTTCTGTGTCCTATTCCCCTCTTCTTGCAAAGACATCAGTCACATTGGATTAGGGCCCAAACTTAAGAACTCATGTTACCTTAATTACCTCTTTAAAATAAATAAAATAAATAAAAATAGTCACATTCTGAGTCTTTAAATGTTAGGACTTCAACATATGAATTGGGGGGGGGGGCGGTGGGAAGACACACAATTCAAACCATGATAAAGAACAAATCCAGGAGCCTCATCAGGTATTTCCTGTGCACAGAGTTTTTAGGAATGATTCCTTTATCTTGGAATAGGAAGTAAAAGTTCAACCTTTCCTGTGGCTTCCTAACAGGTGGTCTAGACTGTCGATGAGAGGATTTCACGGTGGGAAAACCTCAGGAGATTCTTTCCTTTATGAGACTAGAGTTGAGAAGACATAACTAGTGACCATCGACCAGGCAAAGTATGTCATATCAGACTTTTACTGTCAAAGTTATGTTTGGGGTTTGGGGTGGGGACAAGATATAACCTGCAGTTAGGAATCTATGTAGGAATAAAGTCATTCAGTATATATATGAGTTAAGGTAATGTTAAATACTGTAACAGATAAAGCCTTCAATCTCAGGCACTCACATATAAAGACTTCCTTCTCATGTAAAGTGTGTTGTGCTGCCAGGAGGTGGGAATGGGGGTGACTCTGTGCTACAAAGTCACTTAGGCACCCAGTGTGGCAGAGGCTCTGCTATCTTCAATAAGAACTCCCACTGTGGGACTCAATTTAAAAGCAAGACATACTCTTTATAAGATCTGCCTTGCAGGAAGGATGGAGGAGAGTGCCTGCCAAGCAAGGATTGGGAAATACCACCCTCCAGTCCTTCACACTTCCAGGTTATAGGCTTTCTTTTTCTAGCTATATCCCTGAGACTTCCTCTAAGACTGCCTCGTACACAGAGGGGTCCATGATCCTCTATAGGGAAGAGGAAACTTTGGGACACTCAATGGGGGAGGGGAGAGTTGACCTTGTAGTCTTAAATTAGAAAAATTTGGGGCTCCTGGATGGCTCAATCAGTTGAGCATCTGCCTGTTGGGCTCAGGTCCTGATCCCGGGACCATGGGATTGAGTCCCACATCGGGCTCCCTTGCTCAGTGGAGACCTTGTTTCTTTCTCTCCCTCTGCTGCTCCCCCTGCTTGTGTGCTCCCTCTATCTCTGTCAAATGAATAAATAAAATCTTTTTTAAAAAGTTAGCAAACTTCAAAAAGGCTATTTAAAAGGAGTAGTAATAATACACATTTGAAGGAGGTCACAATATTTGCCTGGAAAATAATTTGGAATCTCTTAAAGTCCAGTGGAAGAAAACACTAATGATCTCTTTGTTACTTGAGATTTTGAACTTTTAGAACATGGGGCAACAAGTTCTTTTGAATATGGAGAGTTGCCTTGGGCACTGACATCCTATAGGGGAGAGGGGAAGAGAGGAAATTAGAGGCTCAAGTAGGTTTTGAAGGGCCAGGCCTGGATGTGGTAGATACCACTTTTGCCTGTGGCCCACTGGTCAGAACTCTGGTCACCAAGCCCTGCCTAAATGCAAGGGGGACTACTGGGCAGCCGGTGCCCTGCTGTGGACGGGGAGCAGAACTCTGGTAGACAGCCAGCATTTCTGCCACGAAGTAAGGTTCCTGGCAGTTCCCCACCCTGACCTATGTATCAGCATCACTGTGGTGCTTTCAAAAATGCATGGGTTTTTGAACCGCAGACCCAGGGTTGGGTCTGCGGCCCTGAGCATTCTGACTCGGTGGGCCTAGGATGGTGCCTGGGAGAATCTGTACTTTCAAAGGCACAGCCTGGGTTGAGAGTCACTGGTATGCTCAGGAGTTTATACCCCTGAGACTATTTCTTAGCAGTTTTTAAAATTATTTCTTAGCCTTCTCATGGTGAACAGTGCTCTTTAATTGGCTTCAATTTTGTATCTCCTGGTAAAATAGTTCTTGCCATGATCAAAGGGGACTAAGAGTCTTTGTACAGCTGTTCAGTAACAGAGTATCTGGAATGATGACTAGTATAAATTGGATTAATTTTATATCAATATGTGACACAATAAAATAATGCAGGTATGTGTAATTGATGATTTATAGATTTCTGAGAAGCACAGTTGTTCCCTGTGCCATAAAATCATTGTATTCCAAAAACTCCTCTTTGAATGATTTGAAACTTTTTATATTTCCTTTTGTGTGCTACAGGAAAAAAGAATAAAAAATAATTTGACAATTTCTGAATTCTAATGTAGTCATCTAAAAATTATTACCAGAGAATATTTATCCTACTGAAAATATTCCTAAATAGGGGCGCCTGGGGGTGCTATCAGTGGAGCATCGACTCTTGGTTTCAGCTCAGGTTGTGATCTCAGGGTCATGGGAATAAGCCCTGTGTCTGCTTGAGATTCTCTCTTTCTCCCCATCTCTCTTTGTCCCTCCCCCACCCCCACTCTCTCCATGGAATAAATAAATCTTTAAAAAAAGGTATTGCTAAACACAAATATTACATATTAAGGTGCTATCCTCATTAAATAGATTAAAATTAACTACTCCTTTCCTGTTCTCCCACTGCATTTTGTATATATATTGTCTTATTTTGCATATATGTATTTAAATATTTTATTTTATATTTACTTAAATATATTTATTTATTTTGTATGTCTACAGTGTCTGTTTTTATTAGCTAGGGAGCTCCTGACAGGTAAGGCCAGTATTATCTCATTGTCTTTATCTTCTACAGTGTGTTATAGAAACGAGTACTCAGAATGTGTATTACAATGATTGGAAATCACTCACATCATTTAACCTACACAATGCATGTTATGTGCCAGAGAATAAGCAATGAGCAGTACAAAAATCTCTGCCTTGAGAGCTTGCATTTTGGTAAGTAAAATAAATACATTAAATGTAAGTTCTGTTAGCTGGTGAAAAGTGCTATGGAGAAAAGTAAAGACAGCATGTTGGTGCAAGATGGTGGCATTTCAGCTTCCTATGGGGAGCTAAGGAAAGGCCTAAAGGGAAAGGAATTTAAGTTAAGCAAAAGACTTGAGTCAAGACTGCAAGAAGTGGTGGACAAGCCTTGTCTATACCTGGGGAAAGAGCATCTCAGGGAAGGGGTAGCAAGCTTAAGCACTCTGGGGCCGGCATGAGGCCAGTACAGGGGGAACAGAGTGGGCAAGCAGGAAAGTACAAGGAGTAAAGGCCACGTCATCCAGGCCTTCTAGGCTATGGTTCAGGACCTTGATTTTGACTTTGAGTGAGATGAGAAGGCTTTGAGCAAAAAGCTAACTTTGCTTATACTGAAAAGGTTCATTCTGGCTTTTGAGCTTGTATTTGACTGCAGAGGGGCACGAGCAGAAACACAGAAAACAGTTAAGAGATGGATGTGGACATACTGTTGGAGATGCCTGTTAGACATCTAAGTGGAAATGCTAACAAGATATTAGATATGAACTCAGAACTCAGGAGAGAGATCCAGGCTGGAGATATAAATGAGGGAGTTTTCAACTCAACGGTGGTATTTAAAACATCGAGACTAATTGAGCTCATAGGTGATGAGTGTAGATAGAGCTCTGGGGTGCTCCAAAGTTCAGGTGTCAAGAAGATGAAGTAACAAAGGCTAGTTCTGGACACTACAGGAAAATACTTCTATGAGAAGGGAACTGCAAATAACAAATATTGCTAGGAAGTCAAGCAGGAAGACATGAGGACTGAGAACTGGCCCTTGGATTTAGCAACATGGAGTTTAACAGGGACTTGACAAGAGCTGATGGGGAAGCCAGATGGGAATGGGGTCAAGGTACTTGGAGGAGAGGAACTGGAGACACTGGTAGGGAGAAAATGAGTGATGGGAGGGTGCTTAAGGAGGGTGGGTTCAAGAGGGTTAAAAACGTCTTTTTCCCCCCAAGAATGGAGAAGTTAGCCTGTTTGAGAGTGATGGGCTTGGTCAAGTACAGGGATAATGTACTTGATTTTTTTTTTTTTAAGATTTTATTTATTTATTTGACAGACAGAGATCACAAGTAGGCAGAGAGGCAGGCAGAGAGAGAGAAGGAAGCAGGCTCCCCACTGAGCAGGGAGCCGGATGATGCGGGGCTCGATCCCAGGACCCTGGGATCATGACCTGAGCGGAAGGCAGAGGCTTTAACCCACTGAGCCACCCAGGCGCCCCTGTACTTGATGTTTTAAGAGGGACAAGGGAGAATTGTTGGAGTAACATTCTCAGGTAAGGCATGAGGGGAGGGGGAGGGGCTGGCCTCAGTAAGAGCTGGGCATTCATTCTGTCCAGAGGAGGAGGGACAGGGAGGATAGAATAGGAGGCCACAGATGTTAGTAGAAGAATAAATGTGGGGAGGAAATTAATTATCTAGCAGGATAATAACGAGTTCTTTCCATTTTACAATCTTTGCAAGATGTGTATTATTATATACTTTTAGAAGATATTAAAAGAAACAATTCATGCCGACATATGGGCTTCTGTAATGCAGTGAGAGCAGTTTTAAAGCCTACTCTACAAGCTTACTCTAGGGTCAGGAGCGACCTCTAGTGCTTCATTTAGGTCATTAATTTTTTTCTTGTTTTCTTGCTCTTGAATGTACAAAATAGTACTATCCACATTTTATATTATTTTTAAAGAAAAGATTACAATTCACAGCTCAATTTAGAAAAACAGTAAAATAAACCCAAACCATCTGCAGTCCAAGCTGGAGTTGCTATTATCATTATTTTCTCCTATTTCATATTTTCTCCAAAGAATGATAACTATATTATTCTTTGCCAGACTGCCAATATATATGTTCATTCTGCTTCTTTTTTTTAAAATTTTTTAAATTTATTTATTTGTCAGAGGGAGAGGGAGAGAGAGCGAGTGAGCACAGGCAGACAGAGTGGCAGGCAGAGGCAGAGGGAGAAGCAGGCTCCCCGCCGAGCAAGGAGCCCGATGTGGGACTCGATCCCAGGACGCTGGGATCATGACCTGAGCCGAAGGCAGCCGCTTAACCAACTGAGCCACCCAGGCGTCCCTCATTCTGCTTCTTGAACCAGTGGTTTTATCAAACCCAGAGGAAGGACAACTGGTGGGTCACTGCTGATCCAAGATGGAGCAATTCTCTCAATGCTACAACAAAGTACAAACTCCTCATATTTTTCATTCCTCGTTTCCCTTGATCTATGGTTGTCACTGGGTTTCCTCTGCCTGGGATGTCCCCTCACCCTGCATTAATTCATTTTCTTAGGTGAGTCTTTCCTGATCTTCCAGACTACTACAAATGTCCCCTATTATAGAATCTTACAATGGCCTAGGTGTCTGCCATTCCCCCCAACTGTAATGAAATAGTCGATTTTGTAATGACTGTTTAATGTCTGTTTCTTCTGGTAAATCATGAGCCACATAAGGGTTAAAGGCTGTGTCTGGCGTTTTCACCACCATCTCCTCAGCACTTAGCTCAGTGCCCAGCATACAGTGAGGACTCAATAAATATCTAAATATGGCGGGAGATTCTTGCCATGCCCCTTTCAGATCCCACTGCAGAAGAGACTGCATTTCAGAAGTGGATTTCTAGCTCTTGAATACAATTTGCAATTGCTTTAGGTGCACCTGTAACAGACAGAACAACTTGTTAAAAAACTATTCCAGCTACTCTTTCAGTAGCTCAATTTAAATTTCTAGCCGGCAAAGCAACTCTTTACAAAGAAGGCTGAGTCCTCAGATGTGACTCAGAACCTATCAGACCATTCTTTTTCCCCCAAAACAGAACCAAGGGAAAGACAATAAGATGCAAATAGAGAAGGAAATACAGTGCAGCCATATCCATGACCTTAACCCACACAGTATCACTTATTCTCAGATTTAGGAACATTCTACCACCTACAGGACTTAACTCAGGAGCAGGACCACTAAAATGGACATGGTGATAGTGTTTACCTGCTGTTAGGGAACCCCAGCCTCATCTTTAGAATCTTTCTGAGAGCTTCTACTTAACACGAGACGGGTAAGAGTGGAATGGTTGGTTGTGAAATGCCACACCACAGTTCTTTGGGTTCAAGACACGTGACTTGGAATTGAAAGGGAACAGAGTAAAATACTCTGAGCCGGAAGTTTTCCGGGTCTACCCGGAAAGCCTGTATTATGGTATCTTCTGTCCCTCTGCCCCAATTCTTGGTGTTATAATTTTGATGTAGTCCTTTCAGGGCCCTGGAAGAGATTCTCTTCTATTTATTGACCAAAGGCAGGATTTTTCTAAAATCATAACTTTTTAACATCTTTATATAGGCATATATAATGATTAACCCTACTCAATAGGAATTTTTTTTATTCTGAACACCTTCTGATTAAATCATCAGAATTAATACACATACATACCTATATCTGTGGCAATGTTTTCCTCAAAGTCCGTGTTCCTTTCTCTTCTGGAGCTCTTCCCCATATGGTTTGTGTGGATGGCTCCTTGTCATCCTCTGGGTCTCAGAGAGGCTTAACCTGACCACCCAATCTACTTAGTCCACTCTTCCTTTCCTCTCTTTTGTAGACCCTGTTATTTTCCCACACCATTTATCACCAAGTCCTCATATATTTATTGTGTCCACTCATCAATTTTGTCTATACCACTAGTCTGTGAGGTTCCCAAGGACAGGGACCTTGTTTGTTTTGTTCACTTTTGTATTCCTAGAGCCTAATTTCTTTGACGTATAATAGGTGCTCCCTAAACAACTGCTGAAAAAATGAGTATTTCCTTTGTCGTTTCACTTATACTTGTTCCTTCTACTGCACTTTAGTTCCTGCTACTGCATTGTACCTCCCTGGGGGATAGGAGACAACTACAATGCTCCTTCCCTCCATCACGGAGTACCAAGAAGGCAATCCCCTTGTTGAGAAGCCGAAGGCTTCTCCTGGACGGCCGTCACGCACCCAAAGATGCACAGTAATTCTATTAGTGATAGCCAGTCTGAGTCAGGAGAGCTGTCAAAAATGTTTTTACAGTTCCACTCACGGTTCTCGGGCACCCAAAACTGCGAACTACTGCCATAACAATTAGGTGCCAATTAGCACGGCGTTGAGGTGTGCATGCGTGCGTTAATTTGCATAACGAACGGAGGCGTCCTACACCGTCTCTCTAAAATGAAATCCAGATGGATAGACACATCCTTCCTTCCTTGCGCGCCAGGAAGCTGAACCTCCTGCAGCAACTCCTCTGCCCAATGGGGGGCGGCAGCATCCTAGAAACTCGCTGCCTGAAGATGTGTAGGTGGGTGGAGAGAGATTCGCGTTCAAAGTCTTTTTGACGCTACCCGCTCTCCGTAGCTCCTTAGCCCGCTTGAGTTTCAATGCGCGTTGTTGTTTGACGAAGGGAGTCCTATACACCGCCGGCTGCTCTCCTGATCATGGCTTCTCCGAGTTCCTTCACCTACTATTGCCCTCCATCTTCCTCCCCTGTCTGGTCAGAGCCGCTGTACAGTCTGAGGCCCGAGCACGCGCGGGAGCGGTTGCAGGACGACTCGGTGGAAACAGTCACGTCCATAGAACAGGTGAGGTGGCCAGACTGAGCGAGGCGCCCACGCGGGGACTTCTGGGAGCGGGAGTCCCGTCCGCGGGGCCGTAGGCGTGCGGAACTCACCGGGGAACTACTACTCCCACAGTGCACCGCGGTGCCTCCTCTCTGGGACGCTCTGGGCTTCCAGGCTTGGTTCTGTTGAGGAATGGAGCGTTTGTGGGGCCAGGTTGGGGAGGGGTCGTTATCAGGGTTGGTTTGGAGGGGAGGATAGTACCTGGATCCTCTCTGGCTAAGGAAGCGGGGGAGAATCGTGTTCTGTGCCTGGAGGATTAATGCAGCTCGGGCGTGTCAGACAGCCCGTTTCATTCGGCCAGGACATCGGGAGGTTTTCAGATGTACAGTGCACTTTCCTCACCTGCTCGTAGTTTTGGGACATAGAGGGGATGAGAAGCGGCCAGACTGTGGTCATGCCATTCCAGGGTCTGTTTAATTTCTGACCTACACTGCTAGGTGTAGGGCCTGCCTTGTGGATGGGCATTTTAATAGTCATTCAATCGAGCACCAGCAGAGTATTGGACACAATGTTAAACGCTGGAAATACAAAGAAGTAAAAGTTTCTGACCAAGAGCATGGCACAGCCTGGTTGAGAAAAACAGTACTGTCTGGAAAGCGCTACAATAAAATCATACATTTTTAGACGACTTACCGTTCATTCACTGAGGCCTCCAACCTGTCACTTTGAAAAGTGCTTGAGGAATGAGTAGTGAACTCTTGTTTTTCTTTTCATTTTCCATTTGGAATTGTTCCCAATTTATTGTGGAAATGTTTGTCCATCTGTCACTAGAAGTGGTTGAGATGATTCTTTTTAGTACTAACAAGTAAGCATCAGGTTTTACTACTAACAAATAAAATAAGATCTCTTAGTAAGATCAGTTCCCAGGCTTAACCTCGGAGGAACTTGCTTTGACTTTCATACCTGAACTTGGAAGCCTGCATTTAGGCAAAATTAGTAATGGTAGTTATCATATTTTATATTTGTGACTATGAATATAATTATAAATTCATAACAAAAAACAAGGACTTGAGTATACAGTTATACACATAGTAGCCAAAAGAATATTATAACTGGAGATTTATGCTACATGGGGTTTAACCCTTACCTTTTGAATTTAGCTCCCCAGCTTAGTTAGCCTACCAGTGTGTCTTTCTACAGAAAGTTTTTGTAAAAGATTGCGAAGAAGTCTCCCATCAATGAAAAACCTACAGGATCTTTGCTGTATTCCTAAGTGACAGACTGTAGAGTTTATTCAGGTCAAGCCTTTTCCTTTTCATGTGGTATAAGACTATTGGGTCACTTTTTATGTAAGTAAGTGAGCCAGCAGATAAGGATATGAACAGAATACTGGTGGAGAAAAGGGAGTCAGAAGCTGGTCTACTAATTTAGAGAATAGGATGGAGACTTCCATGGTTAAAGGAGCAAGTCAAAAATAGGAACATTATCAGAAGTTTTACTGATCTGCTCTTTTTCCTCTACTACTTTATTTTTTTAGCCAAGTGTCCCTGCTTAGTTCCTGCCAGGAAATACTGGCACTTTTGTTTTAAATGTCAAGGCATAATAAGTGATGCAAAAATGGATGGAACATGATTCTGGGCTGCCAGAAGGTTAGCCAAGGCCAAGGCTGGGTGCTGTTATAGGGTGTGTTTCAAATCTAGGCCTAACTATGTGATAGATAGTAGAGGATCTTGTTTGTCCTTTCCATGTCATCCTTCCAGTTCACATTTTAAAAGTCTGGGATAAACCATTCCAGAGAATAGGAAGATGATGTAGTATCTCATACAAAAGGTTACTTCAGTGGCAACACTACTAATAATCATAGTAGTATCCATTTACTGAGCCCCAGTTCTGTGCTAAATGCTCTCCATACCTTGTGTCACTCAATCCTTTTCCATTTCACAGATGAGAAAACAGTCTTAGGTACTAGGTGGGTAGGTTAATGATGATATATACTCGTAAGAGTATATAAGTACTATAAGTACTTCGTAAGAAGTACCAACCTTGTCCGGAGGAGTTGTCTACAAAGGACACTAGTTATTCTTTTGGTTCTGTCAGTTTGTTAATAGGGATTTACTGGCAGGGTTTAATTTTGTGCTATTGCCAATAAGAACAAGTGCTTATCTCCTGTTCCCTGTCTGATTATCAGGAGACTGTATTTATTTGTTAAGCAACAATTTGATAATAGGAATGAAACCTATAAACAGTGTAAGGAGCCCTTAGCTAGGGATTCTTCTGTTCTACTCATTCACGTTTTTATTTGTTCAACACATACTTGAGTGTCTTCTATGTGCCGGGCTCTGTTCAAGACACTGGACATAAGGCAGTAAACAAAAGAGGCCAAGTTGGTGCCTTTATGAAACTTTTCTTCTAGGCCAGGGAGGCAGTCAACAAAAAAGGGAAAAAAAAACTATGTATCTTATCCATCTATCTAAATCTCCATCTGTCTGTCTGTCTGATTTTAATAAGAAGTGCTGTGGGAAGAAAGAAACAGGATAAGAGGGATGAAGTATGCCAGGAATGGGTGGGAGAGGAGCAGGGAAGGTTTTTATATCAGGTGGTAAGGGAAAATATCTGATGATGTGCCTGCCACTTGAGCTGAGACCTGAAGTAAGTGAGGGAACAAGCCATGCGTGTGTCTGGGGAAGAAGCATTTTGGGCAGAGAAAGCAGCAAGTATAAAGGCCCTGAGGCTTCTCTAGTGCCTGAAGAGTGAGTGGAGTGAGTGTGAAGTCACTGTGAAGAGAGAGGTTAGTAAACAGGAGAATAGGACATGAGGTCAGATCACGTAGGACCTTATCAACCATTGTAAGTATACTTTCAGTTACCCTGACTGAGATGGTGAGCCATTTGGCTGGATAGCTTTTTGTCACCTCCCCAGATCCACTTTATCCTTTTCCACCCTGCTCTGCGGTTGTGCCCCTAGAGGTGGACCTGCACGGACATAATCCCTTGCCCTACGGCTTCTGGGTATATTTGGCCATGGAGCGTACTGATAGGGAGTGAGGGAGACGGAGGCTGAGATCAGCGCATTAACTCCTTTCCTGAAAGATTGTGTGGTCTGGAGGGGGTCTCTAGACTTGAGGTCACGACTCTTCACAGGCACCTTTCATTGGAGCTCTCGGGCACCCTCTCTGCTCCTTCTCTTCACACTTTTTCAGGCCTAGGTGGAGATCGGGTACTCCCTGTGTTGCCTGCCCTAGGGCACTGCACTGTCTCTTGTGGTTTCCCTACACCTGCCCACACTTTTGTAACTAGTTCTTTTTTTAAAATTAATTAATTAAAAAAATCTAATGTATTATTAGCCCCAGGGGTATAGGTCTGTGAATCACCAGGTTTACACACTTCACAGCACTCACCATAGCACATACCCTCCCCAATGTCCATTACCCCACCACCCTCTCCCTACCTCCCTCCCCCCAGCAGCCCTCAGTTTGTTTTGTGAGATTAAGAGTCTCTTCTGGTTTGTGTAACTCGTTCTTTGATAAACTCTCCTCAGATCACCCATTTCGGATGTGCTCTCTCTTTCCTGCCAGGAGTCAGACTGATCCACGATTTGAGAGTTTCAAACCAATCTGAATAGCATTTTCACCAGCCCATGTCTGTCACTGTTGGGATTGTGAGGAGGTGAGGAGGGGTGCAGGAGACCCACTAGGAGGCTGTTGCAGTACTGCAGGTGAGGGATGATGGCAGCTTAGCTCAGGCGGCGGTGGTGGAGATACCGAGCAGTGGTCAGATTCTAGGTATTTGTAAAGATTTCTGCCTGGACGAGCTGTTTCCCGAACGGCTTGGTGCTTGGAGAACCTTTTACAACTCTAGAAAACAAGATGTGGTTGTCTTCCTTTTTTGTGCTATCTGCATTCCCCCTTTTGCAAATGCTCTGTGATTCATACTGGCACAGCCTCAGAGGTAGCAGGTTTGCCAAAAACTGTTGCTTACAGAAGGTACGACTCCTGTTTTTCTTCTAGTTTGTCCTTAGAAACATGGGCAAAGGTATCCTCCACTTGAAGTGGCATGAGGTCATTAGACAGCATTCAGTTAAATGACAGTCAACTGTGAGGAGTATCTGGAAGGATTATCAGTCTTAGTTCCCGCCCTCAAAATTCTTTTCTCTTAGAGAGAAAAAAGAATATGCCGGAGGCAACCACGGAATGATTTAGATTTACAAAAGCGTGTAAGTAAGTGCTACATTATGACTGCATTGCGCAAGGGTTTGGGGGAGCAGAAGCCATGTGTTGTGGGCTGAGGTGGTCAGGACAACTTCATGGAGAATGTTGGCTTGTAAAGGATGGAATTGGTGGGTAGCCATTCCAGTCAGAGGAGCTGTTAGGGATGAAGACTCCAGCATACCGGGCATGGAGGGGGCTGGTTGGCTTTGGTAGGAAATTAGGTCAGCTGGGTGGGTGAAGCCAGTGGGGTTGGGGGTGGGTGGTGGAGAGGGATGGAGACAGGCTGGGGAGCTGGCTTCAAGTGTTGAGCGTTGTGCCACTGCAGCTCCTGACGGAGGGAACATCAGGGGTCCAGGAATGAATCCTGGACACCTTCTGTTGACTTATTTCAAGTTATAATCTCTGAAAGATTATTAAATGGAGGTGGAACAAGTCACTAAATACGATCAAACTTACTAGTTTTTTGCTCTTCTGATGGAAGGGACCAAAGCTCTGCTTGGTCACACAGTCAGCAGGCTAGCTATGGTGAATTGGTTTTGCTTTATTGAAATTCAGCATGTATCATGTTGCTCAACTCTAAGATAATTCCAGATATCAGATTTCCCCCAGTTTTCCTATTAAAAAGTCCAAAAAAAAGTTTTTTGGTCAACTTGAAAATACACATACTTTTAAATGTGTAAACAAATCAAATGCCTACCTACAAAATTTAGATTTTAAATCTAGGTACATGTACCTTTCTAGAATCACACACTTTGTAAAATCACACTAATTTAGAAATATTGTTTTTCCTCTTTATTTATAAAAAAATTTTCTCCAAAATCTTCACATACATCTTTGACCTTTGTATTTTTATCTTGCTGTAGCCACATTTTGGGTCAACCAATGTATTTCTCAAGACCACATTTTTGGTTTTTTGAGATAAATCCCTTTTGAATATGGTTAAGCATATTCTATCCCAAGTTACAGGTACCTACTTGTGTAACATTAGGACCCTTTTTTTTTTTTAAGATTTTATTTATTTATTTGATAGACAGAGATTACAAGTAGTCAGAGAGGCAGGCAGAGAGAGAGGAGGAAGCAGGCTCCCCGCTGAGCAGAGAGCCCGATGCGGGGCTCCATCCCAGGACCCTGAGACCATGACCTGAGCTGAAGGCAGAGGCTTTAACCTGCTGAGCCACCCAGGCGCCCCACATAAGGACCCTTTTACAACGTGTCCAGTTGGTGTGTATCTGTGATCACCACAACTTAACTACTGTTTATTTACTTTTTAAAATGATCTTTAAAAGGATTTACAGTGGCAATTTAACATGTAGAAGTGTGTGTTCATATCCCTCAGGAATAATTGCTAAATCTGTGCTTAATTTGTCATCTTTCCTGATACCATCAGCTTACCTCTATCGTAACCAAAACAAAATGACTGAGGTTGTTTTTTGGCTTTTTTTTAAAAGATTTTATTTATTTATTTGAGAGAGAATGAGTGAGAGAGAGCATGAGAGAGGAGAAGGTCAGAGGGAGAAGCAGACTCCCCAAGGAGCTGGGAGCCCGATTCGGGACTTGATCCTGGAAGTCCGGGATCATGACCTGAGCCGAAGGCAGTCGCTCAACCACCTGAGCCACCCAGGCGCCCTGACTGAGGTTGTTTTAGACTGTTATGTCAACCCCAGCTGGTATTTTGTATTTAAAATAAAGGATTGAAAGAACCCCCTATAGGCAGATGTACATTGTAAGGATTGCTTATAAAGTGATTTGTTTTTCCTGAGGATTTTTTTTTTTAATCCTTGCCTTATATTTAATCTCTTCCTGGATCTTCATCATTAATATGAGTGTCAGGCAGCAAATCCACTTTCTGGAAGGGTCCTCCTCTGGGAGAGAGGGGGAGATGTTGGAAGAAGGGACGTGATAGTTCATGATATAAAAGTTGGTGCGTCATTAGACCTGCCTTATTTATTTATTTGCTTTTAAAGATTTACTTACTTGACAGAGAGAGACAGCGTGAGAGGGAACACAAGCAGGGGGAGTGTGAGAGGGAGAAGCAGGCTTCCCGCTGAGCAAGGAGCTCGATGTGGGGCTCCATCCCAGGACCCTGGGATCATGACCTGAGCCGAAGGCAGATACTTAACAACTGAGCCACCCAGATGCTCCTAGATTGGCTTTATTTTATTTATTTATTTTTAAAAGATTTTATTTATTTCACACACACACACACAGACAGTGAGAGAGGGAACAGAAGCAGGGGAAGCAGTAGAGGGAGAAGCAGGCTTCCTGCTGAGCAGGGAGCCCAATGCAGGGCTCAATCACAGGACCCTGGATCATGACTTGAGCCAAAGGCAGATGCTTTATGACTGAGCCACACAGGCGCGCCTAGATTGGCTTTAGATAGACGCTGTGGAAGAAAAAGTATCAAATGCATGAGTTTCTTTTTACCATTTACCAGAACGGAAATTATTCTGTGCTTCTGACTGACCTTATTCTGTCTGGCATTAGTTTGGGGCTCCTGACAGTTACCAAGCTAAGTTCTTTAGGACACAAAGCAGGCTTGTAGACATTTATAGCTTCTGGGGCCATAGTTCTTAGGTATGGAATAAGCAGATATGACAGAAAATGAACACTTAATTCTTTAGATTCTGAGGATCCCATTCTATTAATTTATTATTTTTCTATTAGTTAAGCCTTTACCTCATGTGCACATTAACAGAAACAAAACCAACTGAGGAGATGGAAATGTGGATACCAGCAGGAACCAAAGAACTAGGGACTGGGGAAAAGACTAAACCAGCTGACCTCAAAGAAGGGGGACCATGGACTAATTCCAAACAAATGGAGAATTGCAACTGCCGCCACTAGTTCCCAGCATGGAATCTGAAGACAGAACCCAGCGCTGGGGTTTAGAAGTTACTGCAGATTGGCTAATACAAGGCCCTGTGTGCATCACCAGCAATTTCTAATCTGGATTAAACTGGCAGTCTCC